>JAVKLA010000058.1:15250627-15341055 GCA_034782735.1 Sagittarius serpentarius
AGGGGGGTGCCCGAAGGAGGCTGTGACCCCGTGGGAAGCCCGTGCCGGAGCAGGCTCCTGGCAGGACCTGTGACCCCGTGGAGAGAGGAGCCCAGGCCGGAGCAGGTTTGCTGGCGGGAGTTGTGACCCTGTGGGGGACCCGCACTGGAGCAGTCTGGGCCTGAGGGACTGCAGCCTGTGGGAGGGACCCACGCTGGGGCAGGGAATAGCAGGAGGAGGAAGAAGCAGCAGAGATAAAGCATTAGGAACTGACCACAGCCCCTGTTCCCCATCCCCCTGTGCTGCTCAGGGGGAGGAGGTAGAAGAGTAGGGAGTGAAGTTGAGCCCGGGAAGAAGGGAGGGTTGGGGAAGGGTATTTTTAGTTTTGTTCTTATTTCTTCCTATCCTACTGTTACAATCGATGGGCAATAAATCATTTTCCCCAAGTCAAGTCTGTTTTGCCCATGACAGTGACTGCTGACTGATCTCCCCCCCTTATCTTTACCCATGGACTTTTTTCATCATATTTTTCTCCTCTTGTCCTGTTGACGGAGAGGGAGTGATAGAGCGGCTGGGTGGGCACCTGTCAGCCAGCTGAGGTCAACCCACCACAGAGGGAAAATCCATGCTGAACTTTGAGGAAAGCTTTCGGCAATAAGGGCACGAGTAACAAACTGCTAGGTGAGGCTGTGAAGCCCCTGTCACGAGAAGCTGGTGGTGAAGGATGCTGCTGGGACCAGATGGAGTGGGATGCAGGGAAGGAGTCCACAGCCCCCAGGGCTGTTTCCATGGCTGCGTGCTTGAGGCTGTACCACTGTGCGTGGTTTTATTAAGACTAGTCTTCGGCAGAATCAAGCCAGCTTATGCTAAATGTATCAGAAAATTGATTTAGTTAACAGGTCTGAAAAAGAAGTGGTAGGTAAGGAGGCATGATTTCATAAAAGTGGTTCTTAGTGGGGTCCCACAGGGATATTTTCTTACTCCATTGCCAGCTGATTTTATTATACATCCTGGTGTTGTGTGTTGAGGTGGTGAATACAAATCACAGACTGTGAAATAATGGATGAGGGCAGGTTACGTGTAGTGGGTGAACTGAATTGTATGGTAAAATGATAGCATTTCCTTCAGCCCTGTGGCTTTATAGGGATAAAAACCAGCACTCCCATGGGGGCTAATGGGGGGAAGTATTCTTTGCAAAACAGTAACTGCAATGGATCCTGCAGATTGTGACCCACAGGTTTTGCATAGGCTGTGAGGTTACATTCAGCTTTTTAACAGCAAAAAGGCAGTATTTAGATAGTAGCCTTGTTGTTGGCTGTTGCAGGTTTAAAAGATTTACCTGTGTATCAGTGGAAAAATCTGGGTAAGCAGATCTCACCAATATGGGAGACGATCAGTCTGGAAGTATAAGCTTTTTGCTTATGCATGTTTAACTTTGCCTTGTTAGTATGTGAAAGGTTTTACATGTCAGAGGAGAAACATAATTACATTTGCGGTTCTGAATAAGGGATTCACCGTGTCCTAAATCTGTGCTACATACAGATGAAAATGTTGTGTGGCAGCTGGGGAGATAGCAGGGAGAAATGATAGTCGTGGAGAAGGAAGCAGCGTCGTGCACAAGCTGTCCTGGGCTTTGCTTGGAAGCTGCAGGCATGGTTATACTGCATGGGGCAGGCACGGCACTGAAATGCGCTTGGAGAGATGTGATGGGGCTCTTCCTTGATGTGGTAGAAGACAGTAAAAATTTTATCACGTTTTGGAAGCACTCGCTTCTCTGCCGGCCGTTGAAATCGCTGGAAGTGGAAAAGTGCTGCTGAGACCGCTGCGGGGAAAAATACTTCTGCTC
Source organism: Sagittarius serpentarius (assembly GCA_034782735.1). Taxonomy (NCBI): domain Eukaryota; kingdom Metazoa; phylum Chordata; class Aves; order Accipitriformes; family Sagittariidae; genus Sagittarius; species Sagittarius serpentarius. Next base: position 15,252,453 of record JAVKLA010000058.1, read on the forward strand.
CGGTGCCCGCCTTTCAGGAAGGCTGTTGGAAGGAAGGACGCGGCTGTGCACGACTGGCCTGAGGTCTGGAGACCGGCACAGGCGGAGCGAGACAGGCCGTCCGTTCTGGCAGCCCCGGGAAAGGACGGGAGGGGGCTTCAGGCTGCTCCTTCTTCTCTGATCGAGCAGCGGCAGGGTTCAGTGCCTGGAAGCTAAAGCAAGATGTTTCCAGCCCAGATTTAAGGAGAAAGAGAATGACAGACAAGGATTCTTTGATGGTTTTTGTTATTATTTTTTTTTAGTTTGTTTTAAGCCAGGCTTGAGTTTCTGTTCTTAAGGTAACTCCAGCACCTTTCTATAGGATGCTTTTAGATCCATATGGTGTGTGTTTTTCTGATCAGATTGGAGAATGCAATGATTTTAAGGCCAGATAGACAACTTGCTCTGCAAAGTTAGTAATGTTCACCACTGTGTATGCTGTTGATTTCAATGTAAGCCTTATACGTGTGTCAAAACCCAAATGTTCCTCTAATCAAAGGCAATATAGATGTCATGTACGTTTATATAAAAGTACTTTAGGTTGTCTTTAGCTGAACTGAGTTACAGAACAGGAGGATAAGCCTTCTACTTTGTGTTCAGTTGACCATTTTTCTTCGTGCTAAAAGGAGATAATTCTTCTTGCAGAGAAGAGGCTTTTATTGCTGATCTGTACATCAACCAGCAGAGGAGTTGTAGCATGGAAGGCAATGCTCACCTGAATATTTGTTGATATAAATATTTAGTTTATATGGTTCTCTTGACTTTGAAATAGCTTTGTCTGTAGGCAGGCATCAATATGGGGTATAAATGAGTAGCAAAGATAGCTCTGGAGAGGGGCTTTGGAGGAGCCTTCAGGAAGACTGGGCCAGTTTAGCATTACTTATAGCTGTAGGACCTTAATAAACAATTTTCTTATAAACAGACTGTTTGGTGCTAGAGTCATGTAATTACTGAGTTCATAGCAAACAAAATTCTCTGACTGGTTTAATCTCTCAGTAACTTACTACATACATCACCTTCTGAAGACTTACTCTCCTCACCCAGCTCTGCCTCCTCTTTGGGCTGAACGTTTCATGATTAAAAATATCATCTGCGCAGACAGGACGCACTTGGGCTACACCATGCACAGGATCCCTGGTGCAAACCCAGATTATATAACCCTGGAATGTGAATAATAAAAATACATCTGAAAATGAGACAGATGAACATATGCAACTGAGCCATTGTGTTTCTGGAACACAGCAGAGTGGATTTAGATGCTTCTAGCCAAGATATAAAATGGTCCCACCATACCCAAGCATGCGTTATTTGGGAGAAAACCCATCAGCACAACTCTTTTGGTATTAAATTTTTTTTTTCCCTACTGTGCTTCCAGAACCTTTAAGGTTGGAATTACTTCATGGTAAACACACTGTTTATCACACTCTGCAGGTCCTTCTGTTGGGTGATCTGTGTGTTGGTAGTGCCCCGAGTTTCTTCTATACCTGCTTGTGTAGTTGAGATGCTGAGAGACTGTAGCTGCTGCAACCATTCAACATCTCAGGGTGCTGAGGACAGGCTCTGCAGTTTCAGGTGTGGTGCTTGCAGATGAGAATACATCCAGACTCCTGATTTCTTAGTGGAAGAGGAACAGGTTGGGAAGAACATGGATTCAAAGTCCCAGAAGGAACATGGAATGAGTTGATGTTTTCTCTAAGACCCCTGACTTCTCCTTCTGCAAAGAAACTCTGTCCTCTTTCAGTTTGCTCTGCAGATGAGTAGTTCAGATGGAGTGAAGAAAACTAGCTCAATGCCACAAAGTCAAGCTGAGGAAGGACGATTTCTGGTGAACATGCCATCTGTTTCGCTATTCCCTAGTTTAGTACCTAGCTCCCATTTGAGCTTCCTTTGAGAGGAAGGACACGTCAGTTCAAGCAGCTCTCAGCCTCTGCTGTATGAACACCAAAATGCTCTTGCTGGTGGGCTCTCTGCTTTGTCGAGAAGGGCTTTGACCCTGACCCAGGCACTGGTGAGTGTGAAGGTACAGGGATCAGCCTGCAGACTTCAGCCTTGATCTTTGCAGGGATTTGGGTCACATTTGTGGAGAAGATGCAGGGTTCGATGTCTCTAGAGAGTGATGGAGCTGATATTTTGTATGAAAAAAAACCTTAGACAATTCCTTTTAACAGGCTGTTCTTATGAAATATACTCCCTGCTCACCATCCCCTTATCTGATTTTCAATTGTAGTTAAAACTCAGACTTCTCCTCTGCCCTCTCAAAACCAGCTAATCAACGCCACAAAATCTGAGCTGGTCCCTAGTTGATGTGCAACAATAGGAGCATTGTGTTCATATTGAAGACAAATGACTTCTCTGCTGCTGAACAATACCAGCTGATAAGTATCTTCTTGATCTACAATAGACCAATCCACAGACATAGTTTAATAGGCTGTCTACTCATCTGGGGTATTCCTATTGAACTATTTGTGCAGCTGTCTTAGATGTTTTGATAGCAGACCATCTTAATCTTTGCCTTTTTTCTAGTATGTGTGGGGAAAAAAAGAAGCTATAATTAAGTATCTCTCTGAAAGAAGTTGGGAAAATTCAGTTTTGATCCAGACCTCCCCACCCCCCAAAAAAAAAAAAAAAATCTCAGAAAAATGAAGCTGAAGGTGGAGCATGGGAAGGTGCGAGGAGAGGCTGAGAGGTGGGTTTCAGCCTGAAGAAGCAGTGGAGGATCTTTCTGCCACCTTCCGCTCCCTGAAGCAGCCTGTGGAGAAGAGGGAGCCAGATGCTTCCCAGGGTGCCCTGTGGAAAGCTGAGAGGCAGTGGCAGAAACGGATAATTTGATATTATCCCTGCGAGTTAGATGCTCACTGGAGACCTTTTGAGTCTCTTGCAAATGGAAATTTTCCGCAACTACAATCTGAATGTGAGTGCAAACTTGCGGTTGAAAGTGCCAGTGTGATTTGGGAGTATGTGAACAGAGGGACGCCTACTAAAAGCTACCTGTACAGTGGCTGCGGATGTCCATCACTAGAACAATGCCCATATCCAGGAACCAGAGGTGTTTGTACATGAAGGCCCAAGAATGAGGGAAGACCTTGTAACATGCTATACAAAAAGCCACGAACCCCGTAAGACTTTCTTCAACCACAACAGGTTGAAGTTTCTTGTCTATAGGGATTTACATGATGATTTGGTAACAGATGTGTCTTCAGAGAAGCAGATAAAGGTATAAGAGCATTTAGTGGCCTCACCTGAAGCTAAACCAATCCAAGGAAGACATGCATCACTTCCAGCGATAAGAGTACTCGGCAGGTGGAGCATCCCTTTTTAAGTTGACAGGGCATGGTTTGTCACCGGGGTTTTTTCTTTGGTGTGTGGGGGGGTGATGTCGTGTGGGGTTAACTCTGCCTTTTGTGGAGGAGCTCCTGCCATTTGGGAAGGAGGGGAGGCCAGGAGGCCCAGCGCCCAGGGCTGTGTAAGGCAGACCGAATAACTGTGACGATGCCTCCTGGCTGTTAAAGTCTTCAGGCGAGTGGTAAGGAATCCCTTTGTACTTGCTCCTTTATAACTGTGATACCTACCAGTGACTAAATCTAGTGTTTTTCTGAGACTGTAGATGATGTACTGTGACTCATTCATGTCTCTGAAAACCTCTTTTCTTTTGCCTCACCACTTTGGAAGCAGTTATATCAATTACCTTTTTTTCTTGAACAATTTATTATTATTACAGCTCTCTTCTATAGTTTTAAATGTCTGTAGTTAATGATGCAGGCTATTAAAAAGCCACTTTATCCCAAGTAACTGTGAATATCTGGCTTTATCAGTAGTGATACAACAATTTCTATAACTCCAAGTTAAGGAACAAGCTTTATGTATCATGTTAGAAACCAGAACTGAAGAGTGTTTTAAACCCAAAATGAGAAATGAGCACAATTTTCCTCTGTTTGAAAGAGCACTTCTGTGAGAAAGCAGTGGCATTTTTAGGAAATTTTCCTCCAGGTCTTAACATACTGAAAGTAAGCTCAGTTTTGGTTGGTTTTTGGTTTTGCTGGTTTTGTTTTGGTTTTAAACGGTTTTCAGAAAACATTTCCAATTGCAAGATTTTCAGATTTTCATCTCGCCTGTCATCATCATCACTTCCTTAAGACCAAAGCTGTGCCAACAGGGGACAAAGGCTGCAAAATTCACTGTCTTCAGTTCCGAATCAATTATTCTTTTGCATTTGCAGAGCAAATGTGGGAGATCGCTTGAATCAATGCTGAGACTTATGGAGGTTTAGACTGTTTTTTCTCCTAAGCCCAGAGGCCTGATTTCCTTGGCACTGAAGTAACTCACCTCCAACGTGTCCAGGGTGTGTGAAACAAGGATGAGATGAAGTACCAGTAGTATTCAAGTGGGCAATCGAAGCTCTTCAATCTCCAGGTTATTGATCAGTTTTTGAATATTAGTTAGGTAATTTTATACTCGGAAAGCAATAGCAATGACAATAGATTTAAAATAACATTCTTGGGACTTTGTTTATTTAAGATGAGCAACAACGTGTAGACAGACAGAAGTTCTTGAGCATGTGGTGGAGGGAGTTGACGGCTGAGAAGGAATTTTGTTGAGTTTTGCCAGAAGACGGAGAAGGCTATTCCTTGTTTCTCATAGTAGGAGGCATGTTGTGATTTGGGCATATATCTAAAACAAGAAAGAGAAAGCATTTTTTTTCCCCTCATAATCCTTTATTACTTTAGGAGACCAAACCTCTAAAGAAATTTGAATCAGATTAGGCAACATCATGGAGTATACAACCATCAGCTGATAAAAACACTAATAGTCTAGGTAGAACTTCCAAATGGGGGAGAAAAGATGCCACAAACATGGATAAGCCAAGGTTAGAAGGGCGTCAGTTCTCATCCAGTTTCTCCTAAAGGCCCGCAGGAGGGTAAATGGCAGCACCTTCAGCAGCCTCACCATCACTTCGGCATGTGCTTCTCGGGGTGCACCTGCAGGGGAAGACAAAGCTCCCATGGACCCAGAGCCGGGGAAGATGCTCTCAGCAGGTACCTTCCCAGGGCCGTCTGCTCTGTCACTTTTGAGTCTCTGAGCCCGCATCTGATGCTGCATCTCTTTCTCCTGTCTGTGTAACAGCACAGACACGTGCACGTATTTCCATTACATTCATCACATCAAGGGTGGCTCATTTGATGAGGGCTCAGGCCTCCTGTGTTCCAGCTTCTGAAGCTGGAGCATCCATCGGTCTGCACCATCTCAGACAATTTGCTGCACAGCTGCAGCAATTGGTACACCTGGTATTACTGTATGTATGTCTTTGGATAAGATGTGAATGTGCACCAATAAGACAGATGTGATTTTTTTACCCCAGGAATGGTGGATAACTAATTAGTGGACTTGTTGAAGTGTTGCTTTGCTCCATTATTTCCTTTTTCTGATTGCGTCAGTTTAGGATGCTTCCACTGAATTACATCAGTTAGTAGAAATTTTCTACAGTGATCTTTAAATATCATCTGTGTCATAAATATTTTATGACATTTTCAGTGGCAAATGATGAGTTTAATCAGACTCCAGAGAAATCCGGCTAGGAGTTAGGAGAGCACTTTAGGGCAGGGGCTCTTCAGAGAACATAAGTGCCAGGTTCCTGGGAGCTTTCATACTCTTCTGAGCTAATGACAAATGCTCTTTCTGCTTCCACCCTGGTAAAGAGGAGATGTGCTCTCCCACCATCGCTGTCTGCCGTGCGAGTATCCTTCTCCCGCAGTCACAGCATGCAGCCGTCTCTGTTTTCGCTGCCGTCACGGAACACATCTGCTGCTGTAGCAGAGTTTGGATCAATCATCTGTGTTGCTTTGTCTAGCCCCAGCTCAGTCAAGCTAAATGAGGTTGCACGGCTGTGCAGTGACAAAGCCGCTGGTAAAGCAGAGCACCGAGGCCGGGACCTGCTCGGCCCCATGAGCTAGCGGTGCTGTTGTCCATGGGGGGCACGTGGGGAGAGATGTGCCTCCAACCTGCCTGCGGTCTGTACGAGGCATGATGTCCCTGGTGTCACGCACCATGGCTCAGCAGCCCCTTAATCCTCTGTGTCTTGCTGAGCCTGAGAGGAAGTAATTTCCTTGGTAGCCCCACACCTCCAGATAACGTAATCTTTTCATTTCTTCCCCCAGAGAACTTTGCCTGAGACTTGGTGGAAAACATCTCAAACACAGTATTTCTAGAAATGAAAGGCATTAAAATTGCAATTCTGAACAAGTCAAATCACAAAGACTTTTCCTATGTATTTCTCACATGATCCACCCTCCAGGTGTGAAGTTAAATATACTATTGTAATACTGAACACCAGCGTGGCAGATGTCTCTCTGATAATTTGCTGTCATCAGTGATGAAAGTGCTCGAAAGGTGCCTTTGCAGTTTTGTAGTTAATAAATCTTTGTACCACGTAATCTCCATAACTTTTCTTTTAAAATTTAAGCTTGCGAGCTAACTAAAGGGAGAGCAATGGATGTCGTACAGCCAGCCTTTGGGAGAGCCTTTGCTGCGGTCTCCAACAGCATCCCCATGGCCTCACTGGGGACATGCACATGAGTAGGCGGCTGTACGGAGGTGGGAAACTGGGAGAGCTTTTGGGTTCAAAAGCCTGCCCAGTAGTATGAAATCCAGGGGATTATGAGCAGTGTCCTTTGGGGTCAATTCTTCTTAATGTCTTGGCCCAAAATCAAGAGAAGGGGTGGCTGCATTGGAAGTCGGGCTGTTCCCTGGCGGGGTGGGAGCTGCAGGGGGGACCAGCGGCAGCCAGCATGGAGGTCGAGGTCGTCACCCCCAGCGGGTGCATGGCTCACCTATGTTACTCTGTGAACTGAAGTGCTCTCGTTTCAGACTCTGTACATATTTAACATTTTTTTTCCCTTCAGAGTGGAAGTTCTTGAAGCTCTACATAAAAATTTAGAGAAAAAAAGCTGTCTGAATTGAGATCCTTCTGCATAATGATATACTTTCCACAGAACTATAAATGTTAAAACACAAAAATTACTACCTGCGTTTTGGAACAAATCTCTAAAGATAATTAATATACAGAGACAACTTTTACTTGCAGTTATTCCTTCAAGATGTATAGCTGTTACTGTTGGGAAGGAAAGCTCTGCATTGTGAAGTTTTTGTGTGATGATTGTTGCTTAAAGAACTGCTGGTGATGTTGCTTGGATAGATGCTGCTATTTACTCTGAAAATTCCAGGAATGACGAGAGGTTATCATGATCAGAATGTCACTTCTCATGAACGAAGCGCACAAAACACACCTTTTTGTGTGGAACCATTTCTTTAAAGTAAAAGATTATTTCAAAATCAAAAGGACAAGTAAAAGAAAAAAAAAGTTGAATCTCTTCCCTTAGAATGAGGTAGTGTAGGGTAGTCTGGGCAACTGATGGCTAAAAGCAGCTTAGCAGAAGATGCTTGAAAGCACTCGAACAGTTACGAAAAGTGCTGGCTAACGTTTTGGAGACAGGCGTGCTGATAAATGATGTTCAGCACCAGCGCTGCTAGTACCTGCTCTGCCTCTGCACGTCCCATTCAGCCCTTCCCCATGCACTGTGGGAAATTAAAGAGTAGCAGTACTTCATGGATAAGGTCAAAGCCCAGGCAGGGACAAGTTTCTTTCCTTAAAAAGGACTGCAATTAAATAAATGAACAACTTTTGGCTTGCAGGAACATCGTTAATGTAGCGTGTATTTATTATCAGGCCCAAAGCAAAGTGAGGGACTGGGTGAGGCGCCCAGGCTAGTGCTGGGCGACAGCAAAGCAGTGGGGTGGGATGGACCCCAGACCCCTGGGCTTGGCCGAAGGAAGCAGCTTGGTGGATTAAGCGCTGCCTGTGAATACAAAAAGTTGTAAAAACGTCAGTACCCAAATTCTGCTTCGATAGTGACCTTTTTATAGAGTAAGGTGGAATAAGCAAAGCAATGCTGGTTTTAGTTTTTCCTAAAAAGGAGGAGAAGGAGAAAAAAAAAAAAGATACTTGCTTATTAAGGGCAAGCGTGGCCGTTCCCGCTCGATGCGTGCAGCTTCCGCATGAGAAGGGCTGAGCTAGCACAACCTCCATCGCCACTGCCAGGTTGAACAGAAATTGCAGCTCGCTGTCTGTGCTGGGCGGGCGGCAGGAGTTGAGATAGATTTGCTGGGTGGCAAATATTGATATGAGAAGTAATTTAACCTCCTTCAGGCCTGAGAGAAGCCCTAGAGATAAGCTATGTACTGCAATGACTTTACATAAGGGAAGTGCTCAGATCTGAAAATACTACTTGAAATCAGTCGATTCCTTTCTTCCAAATGAAAAACGGTCTAATATCTATAAAGTAGATAGTATTCTCAGGTGCTGTCGTGTTGGTTTTTTTTATAGACACTTTATTTTTAAGACTGCCTGGGGGAAAAGAAGTTTGACTCGGCAAACCCAGCTTGTTTGCTTTGGTAACTCTGGCAATGCAATTTATTAACTTGTTCCGGTTTGACTTTGGGAGATGTTGCCTGCCTGGAAATCTGCTGCCCCCCAGGAGCTCCAGGCGCCCCGGGGAGGGTGGCTGGCAGTGTCCGGCGAAGTCGTCCGCCGGAGGATGAGCTCAGAGTGAAGTGGACATGGAGGATGCCTCTCTCGATGCTGCTGCAAGTGCTGGCAGCACGTGCTGGCTGTAGGAAGCTGCCGTGGGGCTGGTGGGCGGCCCGGAGGAGCAGGACGCCGCGCTGCACCACCGGCAGTGGGTACAGAAAGGATGAGAGTGTGTTACTTGCTAATATGGTTTATTACAAGGGCAAAATCTATAGGAAAGGAATACGTTCCCAAGTGTAAATAGAGGAGACGTTTGCCGTGACAGAGCTAATTAGGCTCCTGGGAGAATTTATGCAGAGCTAACAAGAAGCAGAACTAAACGTTGTCTTAATTTACCCTCAAGCTCACAAAAATGTTGTTCATTCATGTTGCACTAATTAAGCCAACAGCCATTAACCCTTTTTTCAGAGACAGAGACCCTTGGCACTGAAGAGGAATTAAACCACACGCTTTCCAGTGAGCACCTCTGTGTTTCTGTGAGTCTTCACGCCCTTATCTTGGTTCTGTAGTGAGCATCGGTGGTGCTAATCGGCGCGGAGGGGAGTTTCTCCTCCGCCCTTCCCAACTCCAGCTGTTGGACCGGCATTTGCTGCCCAGCATCCCAGTGTGTCACTGTGCAACGTCCCTGGCTGCAGCTGAGGTGAGATTTTGGGCTCCAACTAACCACAGCTCTCAGGAGATCCAGCCGGGGTTTGAGCCCTCTGCTCATATCACGGGGTGGGTTTTGTGTTCAACTGTGTCCGTCAGTACAGGAGAGCTAATGGCTCTGGGAGTTCTAATGCGAGCCTGTGCTAGAGTTCAGCTGTTCCAAAATGATGCTTTTTCGTGCCCAGCTTGCTGCAAGAGATAGCAGACATGATGAAAATATTGCCCAAAGAGTGTTCTCACAAGATTTCAAATTCAGTTTTGGAGGCTCTGGTCTGGGACAGTCCAGACAAGGTTTAGGCAGCATGTCAACCTTGGAGTGCTTAGCTAAGCATTCCTCCTTAGCTCTGAGCATTACTAGACATACGCTCGTCTCTGTCAGTCACTTGCAAACTATCAAACTAGAAAATACCAGAAGTATGAGAGCTGTAAGGAAGAAAGGAGATTTAGTGCGTTTTGCTTTTTTTCTTTTTCCACATAAAGCGGTGAAAACACATGATTAAGAGTAATCTGAAAAATAGAGGCCTGATCTGCTGCTGCTGCTGCCTTTGCAGTATCACTTTTATCTGAAGTACTGCTGCAATAGCTCATCCACCAGTCAGCTGCCTGGACTTAAATGTGAGAAGAGCAAAGCAGCTCCCTCTCTGTACCCAAGGTACATTAAAAGAATACAAAGTGATCGGGAGAATGAAAAGGGCACAAAATGATATTTAGTGCTCAGGTGCTTTAAAAAGCAGAGGTGAACCTGGTGACTGCAACACCAAGCAGAGTGTCTAACATGCCTTATTTTATGGAACAACAGCAACGCGCTTTCATACTATGCGAGATGAGAATAAAATGCAAAACACGGTGCTGTTTTTTGTTACCTTGTTTCTGTGACTATTTTTGGGGTAGTGACTAGCAGTGACAGAGCATTCCCCAAGAGAAGCACCACTGGCTGCCTCGCTGCGAGTGCCTTTTGTGGTTAATGTGGGTCTTTTAATTTGGGTGTAAAAGGTCTCTTGCATTGGCTTCATGTTTTGTCTTGCAGATCTCCCTCTGTTGTTATGGGAAAGGAATATCCCTTGGTCAGCACTACAGTGCTCTCAAGTTTACCAGGTTATTTTATTTGATTTTGGGCTTTCTGGGGGTTGGTTTGTTTGTTTTGGTTGTGGTTTTTTGCTTGTTTATTCCTGCTAACAACATCGTCTAAACCAATATTTAGCACTTCCGAGGGTGTTCAGTTACTTGGAGAAAATGTTATGAATTATGCTAGTCGGTTGTGCTGCCTTGCCAAGATTTCTTGTAAAGAGGTGGCTGGAAATGTGTACGGTGCAAAGGAAGCAGCGTGGCTATTGCAGCCAGCCAAGAGGGAAATCTGCGCACGTCGTCATCCAGCTGCTGTATTTGGCAAAGTTGAGAGAGAAAGAGAAAAACTAGTTACTTCTCCAACCGAGTAGGTGGATGTCCAAATACTTACTACCCATCAGGGTATGGCCTGAAATTCCCTGCTGGCAACCAGTAATCTGGGAGACTTCGGCACTGGAGCTATATTTCATGCTGCCGTTTTCTGCCTCCCCGACGGAGGTCGTGCCTGGAGACCTGGGTCGGTATGAGACAGTTCCTCAAAAGAGCATAGATGCACTGATGTGAAGAAAGGACGAGCAGTCTCCAGAGGTCATTGACTATTTGGCTATCCCAAGAAATCTCTCATTCACAGGGTTGCTTACCAAATAGAAACAGCATGTGGCGTTGACCAAAGATGCTTTACTTCAGGTAATGAGAAGGAAATCTTACAGTGATGTTTATTTCTGTAGCTCTCTGTATGGAGCAGGGTGTGTGCTCTGCGAGAGAAATGTAAAGACACAGCTCTCTCACCAAATAGCTTCCTAACAGCCAAGTGTGCCCCAAGGAGCAGGACAACACAACAGTGCAAATATTTTTCTCTTCCTTTGAAGATGTGGAAGAAATTTTCAAGAATATATGTTAAAAAAATGTTTTTGAAGAAATCTGGTCATTCACATGAAGAATAGGACCTTGTGTGTGTATGTCTGTCCTGGTCCCCGCACACACATCGGTCAAGTCCCTTGCCGATGTCTGCATCCATGGATGCACTGGGAAACACAGCTGCTTTTGCTGCACGCTCTTCCCCAGCCAGCTGTGTGCAATTCACTTACGGCCAACCCTGACTGCCTCCTCCTCCTCCTCCTCCTCCTCCTGCTCCTGCTCCTACTGCTGCTCCTGCCTGTTGCTGGTATTTTTCATATGGAAAGGAATACAGGACGCAAGGCATGGAGAGCTGACCTGAAACTCTAATGGGGTTACAATTTGCTTTACCGGGCCAGCTCATTTTCCAATTTTAGGTTTAAATTACAAGGACATTTTGTATGAGATTGGAAGAGTAAAAGACAAGGCGTCCATCCAAGTGGACCAATTTGATCAGTTCTGGGGCACTGGCCCGGGGGCTGATGATGCTGCCTCGATTCCACTTCGGTGTGGGTCAGCTCCTCCACGGGGCCGGGGGTTCCTGCAGGACCACGCTCAGGGGCTGGACATTATGTACTGGAAACGGTCTAAACGCCTGTTGTTGCTGTCCAAAGGCAAGTAACAATAATGATAAGCTCACACAAACAGGGTTTTATTATTGTGTCTTTTTATTGTCATTTTAATTTGAACAACTATCAAAATGCTCATTGGTTTAATTTTTTTACTGTTAATGCTTTTTTATGAGCCAGTGAAAAACTGCAAGCAAACGAGAAAAAATAAAGCTTTATCAAAAAATTAGGCTATTTTTTTCATCTTTAGCAATTCAAAATGCTTTTTGTTCTTTTAATCATCTCAGTGTAAAAACTCGCAGTCATAAAACGTCAACAAGTGCTGTTACGTAATATAAAGCTAATAACGTATTCGGTGCGTATGTATGTGAGACCCTGTAGCGTCTGTGGGCAGAACCTGTGGCGTCTGTGGACAGAATCCCGCCAGAAGTACTTTGTGGTGCAGTTCAGTAGCTTTATCATATTCCTAACTATTGCTTCTTCCTTCAGGTATGAGCAAAAATCAAATCTGGTTGGGTTTTGTCTGTTTTTTTATGTACAAATATGAGGCATTCACTAAGTGCTCTTAATGCAACTTGCTCTGAATTGGGGGTGAGAGGCAGTTAGGGAGATGTTCACTGCGTAGTTCTGAAGACGAAAATTGCTGCAGGCATCTTTGAGAGAGCACCCATCAAAATTCTGCTGCTATATACATTAACCAGTTCCAGAATCTATTGATTCTGAATATGAGCCAGGACCCATCAGCTGGGAAGCAGAAACTCCAGTAATTCAAATGAATTTTTTTAGGCATTTTAAGTGTTTCTAAGACAACCTCTGTATGGTTTTATGGCGTTATCTGTATTTGTAATCATAATTTATCAAATCACTCATGGGTGATACAATATTTTTCAGATATAAACCTTTCCTCTTTCTTGAAATGGGAATACGTTGCTAATAATAACGGGATGGCTGGATAAAATCATGTTAATGTGGATGTGGCCATTCCATTTTGCTACGTTTCCTACCGTATCTCTTGATGTGAAATCAAACTCACATGTCAATTATTGTTGGCGGGGAAGTGCTGAGTTCTCTATTAACGAAGACACATCTCCTGTGATTTTTTTAAGTGTTTGCGTATGCCAGGGCCCTTTGATGTTCAGATACTGTGACTGCACCGGAGTAAAACGAGCTGTCAGACAGTTCCTCATAACAGGCCGTTCTTATGCACCGTGTTGTGCTTATTGACAGGCAGAGTCCTTGTCCAGGGCAGCAGGTCAGCTGCGGGCCGGTTTAATGAGGTTCTAACACTTCTCGACGCCCACTACTTCTTCTGTAGAGGACATAACTGCTACTCAGAAGTTCTCTTTTAGGAGAACTGGTCTTACTTACCCCTTTCTTAATAAATCTGCAGTCTGTGAGCCGATCAAACAATCCACGTTTTGGAAGGGAAAATATATTTTTTTTCCCCCAGCTGGGTGCAGGGAGGCTCCAGACTGCAGAGCAATCTGCAGAATCGTTGCACAGACCTGGATGTAGCCAACCGGCGTGTGTCCGAACCTGGCCGGAGCCACCCGGGCTGCCTCCTCTCCGGTTATTGCTGTCTCTTGCAACTTTTACAGAACACGAAGCCAGACTTTGGTCAGAAGAGGCAGAGCCCATTTTTTGTGTTTGTGCTCCAGCGCTGGAGGATGTTGGAAGGAAGAGACAGCGTGGTGTCACCGGGTGGGGATTCGCGGTCCTGAGTCACACGGGGGTGGGGGGAGCAACGTGCGAGACCGAAAATGTCTGGAGGTGAATGGAGGTGATGGTACAGAACGGTCCATTTTCCGTAGGTGCACCCACTCCACCTCTGAGGGTGCTGGTACTTCTGTCTTTCCCAGGCCAGTTGTTGCGCAGGGGAATGAAGAGAGGAGATGCGCTTGTCAGAAAGCACACGGGGGAAATAGGTGCTTGTATCGCCTCAGCTACGACCAGAAAAGGCTGGTAAGGAGAGACATAATCTGTAGCTAGATCAGGTTGTAGAACCAGGGAAAAAGCCAAACAAACTCTTAGATGCACATTTTCTTCCTAAGGGGGCGGGGGGAACAAAATCTAGAAAAAAGTTAAACAAATAACCTAAGTTGGTAACAGTGGTTGGAGTTTGAGATATATATCTGATTAACCTATAAATCTCGTGAATGTCTTATGAAATGTGTTTGCTTAATTACTTATTTTCCTAATTTCCACGCACAATTGTTACTTTGCACACCGTAATGCAGGAAAAATCTCCTTCGTTTTCAGTTAACATTTTTGTATATTTACCTAAAAAATATTTTTTTAATCAGCTGCATAGTCAATTAATTTTATACATTCTTGACTGATGCTCATCCTTAAGAAATGACGGTTCATGGGAGGGGGTAATTACTTTTCTGAAGATTGTATTGATTTTTGTGTGTTGTTATTGTGTTACAGGATTGCATACCTGTTCAGTCCTAACAGTTTGCCTTCTTTTCATCCGTTTTCTACACAGATTTTGTTTTCATTCCTGGTGTTACTGAAGTCAATGAAGCATGACCGGCCAGACTGTTTGGATTTTCTAGTCTCATAAAAACTGGACAAAAAGAATTATTTGATCTAACGGTGTCTTATGATTACGCACCAGTCTTACAGATGCTCAGTAATTAAAATGAATTCATAGCAACCACAAGCTGTTTACAAACCTTATCTGATGGCATTACTTTTCCTGGAGTGCAGAGGTAGGTTGGACCTTCAGCACTTACCACAGTACTGCACCGCACAGCCTATGTCACTTCATTTTTTACACACACATTAAAAAAAAAAAAATCACTTAGCACATTAAAAATACGGTACAAGACGTAATTCAGAAACATGTAGTCTAAGGGAAGAGCAACATGGAGTTTCTCTGCCCATGTTTTTTTGTGAGTTGGCACATCAGCCACCACGTTCCCCTGAAGACACACGGCAGTACCATTGCTGGCCTCTGTATTTTCACACCCAAAGGTGATCCGTGATTTACTTTGTGCTTCCCAGGCAGACCTGAAGCACAGGGCATCACAGGAGCCTCTCCTGAATGAGCGAAAAATCTCTGGAAATTTCTAGTGTAAGGTTAAAAAAAAAAAAAGTTTCTCTTCCTTCCAAGGAAAGGGAAGCGTAACGAGGCAGGAAAACATGACAGAAGAGAGGAGCTAGTAAGAAGGAAACGGCAAACTCCCCTTGGTGAGTGCAAGCTTGCCCTGCTGCAAAACTTTGCCTCTGCAGCTGCCCCCGGGTCGCCCTTCTCTTACAGACGATGGCTCTCTGCGGCACGGCCTCACCTGACCTGCTGCTGATCCGCCCAGGGGAACGTCCAGAAGTGAACAACCTACAAAACGCTGCACTGATGAATGCGCGTTTCAGAGACTTCCTTCCGAGAGGGGGGAACGAAGGTGCTGGTGCAACCACAAGCGTTGAGGTGCCCCGGTCCAGCTGATGGCGGTGAGTCCCGGAGCCGGGGCAGCCGTTTCCTCTGCAGCCAGGTGAAGGTACACTGGGACAGGGAAGCGGTTTAGCAATGGAAAGTAAAAGCAAGGAGAAGATGTATTTCCTCTTTATAAACACAACAGGCAATAAGCATTAAAAAGGGAGCAGAATTAATTGAATTAAGGGATGCTGTTGTGCTAAAACCAGATCAGTGCAACGTGGCTATGAATATATTTGGAAAGTGCAAATTAAAAGGTGTTAGCATCAGAGCAATGAGGGTCAGGGAGAACTCTGAAAATGAAAAGTAGGAGAAAAATTGACTTCTCTTTTGATGAAGCTTGATTGTTTGTAATTGGTAGCTGGGAGAACTACAGCAGGAATGTGAAACATTTCATGAGCTATTCACATTTTCATGAGCTAAAGTAACTCCTTCTGAGATTATTTTTCCATTTCTTCTTTTTTCCGTTGTAATCATGTTAATACTTTTTAAATGCAAAGGCAGGTCTGGAGATTATTCCTTTAAAAATGAAAGCTAACTTTTAGAACATCGTATTCTGGCACATCTTCTTAATGACATACTTGTAATCAAACACCTGGATTGTGCTGGTGCTTGGCTGGTGATGGTACTGACAGGTGCCCAGTGTCACATCTGTAACAGCGTATTCGATTTTCAACCTGCTCTGGGATTTTCAGGTAACATCCCTTCCTCACGAACACTTCTGCTGAGCACAGATCAGGTTTAAAAATGCAGCAATTTGTTAGCGTTTGGCTGCACCAGGTCTCACAGGAGGTAAAAAGTGGAGCACGGTCTGAGTCCCAGCCCTGTGAATCAGGAGAAGCAAGGACTGGATGCATGAAAATTTCTTGCTGTTTCTTCCAGACGATCAATGGTAGAAATTATAAAATGATGCCAGACCAGCCCAACATCCCAGAATATCTCTGAGATGTTTCCCTGTGCATCAGTGCTACTCTCGCCGGACTTGCAGACAAGCAGTCTCAGCTCTTCTCAGGGCAGCACAGCAGCCCTGTTAAGCCAGGGATGGGGGTGACCAGGTTGCAGGATATGCTTATTATCTGGAAAAATGAGAAAAAAAGGGACGCAGAGGCAGATCACGTACTAGACAGTTATACTTCACCTGACAGGAAGATAGAAAATGCTCTCCCTGTTTTGAGCTGTGCCTAGCCGTAGATTTCCATATACTTTTAGCAAGAAAATGAAAGCCAGCAGCTTAATAGCTTAAGTGTGAAGCTTACTGTCAAATTCAATCCTTTGGACGAGGAGAAAGAAAGTCTTCTGAGATAGATGGCAAATTTTACATGTGGGCAATTTCCTGCTCAACTTCTGTTATCCTTTGATGAGTTGCTTTAGTTGTCTTTGTATCTTTCTACTACTCTTTCTGTTTCCTGAAGTAGGAATTAATGCATAAGATAGAAGGGCCAGCAATATGCCAAGGACACCCAAGACTGATCGCTGGAATGCTTTCCTCTAGGATGACTGGAGAGAGCAGGGGAAGTCTGTCGGTCTGGCAAGGCGCAAGCTGTTGCTTTCTTGCTGAAAATGCAAAGTATCCAATAGATGTAGTTAAATAATGCATGCGAGTCAATCATGTTCTTCCAATTACCGATCAGGAAATGTGGAAGAACAGATATATGGGTGACAGTCCACAAGGCTGTTAGATTTGCATGCTTCTCCATTACTACCGACCTCTGCTGTGCTCATGCACAGATGTGCTCCCCTATACTTTGCTACAGACCCCCCCCTTCTATTTGTCGTCCAAACTAGAAGCAGATTGCCATGAAGAGGGGTAACCCTGGTGCAGGACGCATTACTTGCACCAGGCTGGCAGTGCAGGATCCAGTTCGTAGAATTCATTCAGTTTTTCTCATGTCTTCCCTGGCTCCTATCAATCCGATCAGCTCTCTGGGAAGCGTCCCACCTGCCATGTATTAGAAAGAGTCATTCCCAGTACATGCTGTATCTTGAGCTCCTAAACCAATTTTTTGTTGTGCTATTATGATTTTGCTTATCTTGTGAAAATTTCTGGTACTTTGTCTTATTATTTTTTTGGACCAAACTTCCCTTTTTGACAGCAATCTTTCTATTGTTCGTGTCTTCACGACACTCCTCTTGCCTTTCAGGAGCACTGACTTTGGGTTTCTTCTTCTGTGGTACTTCCAGGTTCTCTTTTGGGGAAAAGTTTGCATTAATCTTTAGTCTCTAATACAGCATCTTTAAACAACATCTATGCTGCTGAAAAGCACTCCTATCGCTTTATCTGATTCTTCTTCTACTTTGCTTCAGTTACCTTTAGAATGTGTCTGGGGTCCTGTTCCCAGCGCGAAGGCTGCTGGCAGGAGGCTGGCCGGGGCAGCGGCCGGCGAGCAGCACCCGCTGCGCCTGCGCGGCAGGTCGTGGGCACCCTCAGCGAGCGGAGGTCGGGGGAAGGCGGTGGGAGGCAAGAACGCCTTTTGGTCAGAGTCAAACACAGCTAGAAGTAGTGAGTGACAGCCAGCGTTTTCAATCTACTGTAAATCACCCTGCCTGCAGGTGGTCTATAAGGTATTTTATATCCAGACAACGGGGACCTCAGTGATGCCTATGAAGTCTGTAGCACTCAGCGCTGAGATTGCGAATTTTCTGTGCGTCTTGTGACGGAGCTGCCTGCCAGGGCATTTAGTTACAGTGCTTGACTCCTCACTTCACCAAAACGAACAACAAAAAACCAAACACAGGGTGACATCTGCTTTGTAGCCAAACACAGTAGCAACTATTTTCTGGAAAGGAAAGACAAAGTCTCTTAGCTGCAGAAGTTAAATTTCAAATACAGGCAACAGAATCATGGCTCGACCCAGGATCTGGGTGAAATCGCAGGTTTCTCTATGTGAGAATGTCCAGTATTTCTTTTTAGCTCATGGGTATCTAGAGCATTTTTGCCTCCTATCAATTAATTTCAAGTTAAATAAGATGAAAGGAATAAAAGAATACCGTAGATTTAAAAAGAATAAGAGGAGCAGCTCCAGAGTGTCATGAGCTTTATCTGATTTTCTTCTAAAGCATTCCAGCCCTCTAGCGACCGTGTTTTCCTTTCTAGCCCACATTTCTAACGCCAGGGCAAATGTGAACACCCAATCCCAAACTACTAATCTTTGGGTTTATTAGCTAAACCAGATAAACGTCTCTGTAAAATACTCTACATACATTCTTACATACATTTTTCACAAACGTTTTTGGAAGAAAAAGTAATGTTCTCTCGGCATCCACTTGAAACCTCAGCCGCTGAGCTGTTTTCTTCAAAATCATCAGAAAGCAAGCAGGAGTGTTTCTCCTGTGTTTTATCCACTAACCAGCTACTTCAGGGTCCTTCTCAGCTCCAGCAAGTCCAGCCGCCACGACTGTTGCTGATGTTGATGGGCTTTCAAGGAGCTGGTAAGAGTGGTGGTTGCTTGTGTGCTTTAAAGACACAGACTATTTTGTGGGAAGCACCTTCTATTTTGCTTTGGGTGTTGTGGAGCTCTGTCTGATGGACAAGCAGGCGATGGTGATCTGCAGGGGCAGCAGGGCAAGGAACGGGGTCCCGCACCACTGCAACAAGCAGCATCCCCCTGCTCCTATATATTTCTTATTTATGATTTTTTTTTTCCAGAGGTATGATTTTGGTCTTCACTTTTGCAAAGATATGCTTTACTTCTCAGACAGAGAAGTCAGTGCTGTTCCTTGAATAAACCAGAGTATTTTACTGAAAAGACCAGGTTTATTAACAGCTAGTGCTGGTGCCTGCACGCAGGTTCCCTGTGCTAATGCATCACGGAACACCCAGACCGATCACGCTGTGGCAGCGCCTGCTGATGGCTCAGCAGCGAGTTGGAGTTTACCCAAAGTGACTTAAATCCTCCCCCCTTCAAGGCCAGCCCTTTTGGGCCAGCTGTTTGAGTTATCAGGCAGCACAACCCACCTCAAATCCCACGTTGAAAGAATTTACCTCACTTTCATTTCGGATGCAGGTTACAGACACGACCGTGGCACGTTCCACTCCCTGAGCTGAACGCTCCTGAGATCAGCCGGGTCAGACTGCGGTAACAGTTAACCAGCTTCCTCCCCTTATCTATAATTATTTTCCATCACTCTCGCCTCTAACCTTTTCTTAAACAACAAGGTTTCTTTAGCCAAGGTATTAATTTCCAGTTCCCAAAAGGCTCTCCTGTGTGACTTGTACAAGTCACATCACTCACGACTATCTGCTGCCATTCTGCTGGAGAAAAATGCTGCTTTATAATCATGGAATCACAGAATGGTGTGGGTTGAAAGGAACCTGAAAGACCATCCAGTTCCAACCCCCTGCCACAGGCAGGGACACCTTTCACTAGACCAGGTTGCTCAAAGCCCCGTCCAGCCCGGCCTGGGACACTTCCAGGGATGGGGCACCCACATCTTCCCTGGGCACCCTGTGCCAGCGCCTCACCGCCCTCACAGAGAAGAACTTCTTCCTTACACCTAATCTAAATCTACCCCCTTTCAGTTCAAAGCCATCACCCCTTGTCCTATCCCTACGTGCTCTTGTAAAAAGTCCCTCCCCAGCTTTCTTATAAGCCCCTTTTAGGTACTGGCAGGCTGCTGTAAGGTCTCCCTGGAGCCTTCCCTTCTCCAGGCTGAACAGCCCCAGCTCTCTCAGCCTGTCTTCTTCATTGGAGAGGTGCTCCCACCCTCTCATCATCTTAGTGGCCCTCTCCTGGACTCACTCCAACAGGTCCATGTCCTTCTTTTGCTGGGGGCCCCAGAGCTGGATGCAGTGCTGCTGGTGGGGTCTCAGGAGAGCGGAGCGGAGGGGCAGAATCCCCTCCCTCGGCCTGCTGGCCACGCTGCTCTTGATGCGGCCCAGGATACGGTTGACTTTCTGGGCTGCAAATAAACATTGATGGCTCATATTGAGCTTCTCGTCCACCAGCACCCCAAATCCTTCTCCTCAGGGCTGTTCTCAATCCACTCATCGCCCAGCCTGTATTTGTGCTTGGGATTGCCCCGACCCAAGTGCAGGACCTTGCACTTGGCCTTGTTGAACTTCATGAGGTTCGCACAGGCCCACCTCTCAAGCCTGTCAAGGTCCCTCTGGGTGGCATCCCTTCCCTCCAGCGGGTCGACCGCACCACACAGCTTGGTGTCATCGGCAAACTTGCTGAGATTGGACTCAATTCCACTGTCCACGTCACTGCGAAAGCTGTTGAACAGTGCTGGTCCCAACACTGACCCCTGAGCAATGCCACTCATCGCTGCTCTCCACTTGGACATTGAGCTGTTGACCGCAACTTTTTGAGTGTGACCATCCAGCCAATTCCTTCCCCACCGAGTGGTCCATCTGTCAAATCCCTGTCTCTCCAATTTAGAGACAAGGGTGTTGTGCCTGTCGATAATCTGAAAGTCCATAAATGAAGCAGTTATGCGTCAAAAAGCATCTTTTGACAAACTCACCAGATGAAAGTCGTCTTCTTTTTGTGTGACGTTTCACCACCTCTTTTTCTTCAATATTTTTAGCCATTTTTCCCATTACTGTTATGAAGTTCTAAGGCAAAACCAAACTAATAGTTTGTTCTTTTCATTAAAAGAATGAAAAGAGAATGCAATGAAAATTAGTGAAAAAAAATAACTAATGTAGTAGTCAACTGGAAGATGCAGGACGGAGGCTTAGTGCATATGTAGACATGGTAACAAATATTGTGAATGCTGACAGTTTAAGATCAACTATGCAATGAGATTATCTGGAAAAACAGCATCCTACAAACATAGTGTTAACTATATTTTCTGAAGGGGGAACCCATTCCTGTGTTTCTGAGTGGTATTTATGTGGCTTAGTTTCTGGTGTCCTCCATCAGAAAGCCGACTCTGGGCTATAGTATGGCACCTAGAAACGCAGACATTTAGACAATCTCAATATAACATGTCTGTGTATAAATGCATTTAGTATGTATATCAAGACTGGTGGAAAACTCCAATTTTGTTTTTGGCATTCACATTCTTGCAGCCATGTCGCAGGTTTTGTGAAGTTTACGTTCTACTTTCAGGTCGCTTTGCGTTTGCACTGGGCCGTGGCAGGGCAGAATCCTGCTCCTGCCTGCTCTGACCAAGCTTTTGAAGCCATCACCTTTCCAGAGTTTAAATTACTCTCCTTGGAGGTAGGAGAATTTCTTTTCAGTTTCCTGTATTGTATTTGAATGGTGTGCCTTGTGAATGTCACTAAAAAAACTGTCTGTTGGGACTTTTATTTAGAATTTGCAATGGTGACAGCTATTATATTTCATTTTGGTATTGCTTAGTGACTTACCAGCAACAGGTTACATGGAGTGGGCAGTGGCAGCATCATAACCCGGTCCTGCATGTAAGGATTCCTCCTCTAAAGTTACCTTTTGTCTGTGGAGCATTTGTGGAGTCGGGGGGCCAAGAACTTCTGGAAGGTGGGGAAAAAAAACCCTGGGTCAGTCCTGCCAAGGAAATAATTGGAAAAAAAAAAAAAAAAGAAAGGAAACCCAATGCAGAGGCGAGTGAACTATCGATTGTGGTTTCTCACGCCGCAGGACACCTAGACAAATGCACGGCACTAGCTGTGCAGCAGCAATTATTTAATACATACATATCTGAATTTGGATTCTCCTGGCAGCACCCAACCGCTGCACGCAGCTGAGTGCAGCCCGCTGCTGCCGGCAGCACGAGCCCCCTCCCGCCGCCAGCTCCCGGCCGCTCGCACCTACATTTCTGAAAAGCTGAGGCGGAAGAGGCTCAGCTTTCTCCCAGACTTGTAAAGATTTCCCCGAACGCCGAGGATTTGTCCCACAAGAAAACACTGCTGAGCACCAGTTCTTTATAGAATATATAGTTCCATAAAAAGCTATATAAAATTGTTTTGCTAGAATTGTGCCTGCTGTGTATCTACTGCTGGTACCCAGAAGATGGAGGAGGGGGCTTCTCTTTCTTCTCCAACAGCTCAGGTGAGGGTGATGGTGCAAGGAAAAAACAGGAGGATGGAACAAGCCAGACAAGGGATTGGGCAGTTATCAGACATCTCCCCTCCCTGTCTTGCACATTTTCTCCCCTGATGCCCACACGGTCGTCAGGTGGAAGCAAAGAATGGGCACAAGCGTCGGCAGTTTGCAGTTCGGCATTGGAAATTATCAAGTTTGCGCTGAGAAGTTTTCACATATGAAGCACGTGGCTCATCTTCCTCGAGCTGAGTGAAGCTCCTGAGGACTGTCAAATCAATATGACCATTTTTTAGTTAAACTGATACTTAAAATGATCAGTTCTGTGGAGTTTTCTGTTTTCTGTTCTGGGGGAAAGAGGAGGATGCTTGTGGGCTTAAGCACCTTCCTAAGCATTTATTTAGTTAAATCCTGCACATTGTTTTTGACTTTCTGCAAAATAATTGTGATGCAATTAGATATCTGGATTAGTATAAAGCCTCCAATGTTAGATTATTTTGCAAACACAAAGATAGAACTGTCATTCCCAGACGGTCGCAGTTTAAAAAGGATTTGCATTTCTAATTTCGCTCTTAAATTTTTTCAAAAAGCTTCTACATAGGCAAAACCTTAGAGAAGGAATGCTGCCTATCCTCTGTACAAACTTACTGATTTTAAAGATGGCCGTGGTTAGTCAGATGCCACTTCAACCCTATATAACCTTTGATGATCATATTTTTAGGCACCTGAACTTGTTCTCAGTAATGGAATTTATTGTAAAATTGAATTTAGTGGGTTTGGTCTCTTTCATGTTTAGGACTAAGCTGTCTGAGACTTTGCTTTCCGTGAATGGTTTTTCTTTTGCATTTGGGGAAAGCAAAACAAGCTGAAAAACAGAAGCAGAAAACATAATACAAAATTGTAAAGCCATTTTAGCATGAGTTTTGAGACTTCCTGCATTCTCTCCAGTCATCTTCTATGTTACGATTATTTTTAATAACAAGTTAGGGAATATATCCCCAAAATATTTTTTCTGATGGAAAAATGGTATCTTTTAATACTGTAGATAGATTCATTCTCATTTTATTCCTCCTTTTATTGAAATACTATCTAGATGTTTTTTCATTTGCAATGTAATGCTGTATGACCTGGGTAAGTGTGGGTTTTTTGTTGTTAATTTTAACTATATGTCTTAAAGTTTCTAACAGGAATGTAAAAGTGAATTAGGTTATGTAATTTAGACCTCTTTCTGTAGCGAAATATTGAAAACATATCTTAGCAGAATACTGACCATTTTTCAGAATTTTTGTATTAAAAACCTACTTGGCCACATACGTGTGTGGGAACACGCATATAAATATATATACGTATATGTATACTTCTGTTTGACTTCTCTTTTTTTTCCCCTTGAAGCTGAAAGCCATCTGGCGTGAAACCTGGTGAGCGAAGCCAGCTGACTCGTAAGAGCGTGCAGGTTGCTGTGTAAGATTTTCACGCTTATTACATTAGTTCCTTCCAATTTTGCTCAAACTAGGACAAAATCTGTATAGCACATTGACTTCCCTACCTCAGCCATGGGTGACTGCCTTCCAGGCTCCTGAGTGAGTCTCCAAGGGAATGATTGCTTCAAAGCTTTCACCTACCATGTCCTAGGCAAGCGCTACAGCAATGCTGGCAGCAAGATTTCACACGCTGCTCTTCCCGCTGTTTTTGTTGGTAACATTTATTTTCTAAGCATATCACTTTCCAGGAAACACAGTAGAACGAACTTCAATAATCACTTTGTTTGTATCGATTACAAATGCTTTTTATGTTCCCAAAATCTTGATTAACAAGAAAGTAAAAACAAGAAGCTACTTTCTGTGCAATATTCTCTCTGTTTTTATTGACCCTCATTACTTATTGATTTTTCTACTTGAACAGCTGTGTCCATAGCCATGGAAGCCCCCTTCATGTTCTTCGCTGTCATGTCTCATAATTCCCCTCATGAGTTCATCAGCTTTTATCGAAATGCTCATTTTTTCCGGACGAGTTGCTTTTTGCTGCATTGTGTCATAAAGATATGGCTGTAAAGCAAGTTAAAAATTTATCCCCAACCCAGCCAGGGTCCGTGATATCCAACATTTGCGTAATGATCAAAAAGTAAAAAAAAAAATTGCTTTTGGAGGAGTCTTTTTTCGCAATGTCGTGTGCGGAACAGCCTGCATTTCCTTACAGTGTTACGGGAAAGCCGTGGGAGACGCTGTAAAACTCCAGCCACCGTCACGGGACGTGAACCCGCCGCTTGTGCCCTGTCTGAATGTGGGCTGCTGGAAACTTCTTGCAGCGCTTTTCTGGGTTCTGAAGCATTCAGGTTCTATTTCAGTGAGCTGTAGCAACACAGCTCTGCTTTTCCTTAGTAACATCACCCAGTTTCCATTTGTACGTCTGTCTCTTCCTGACGTTGAGCCCTGATTCTGTCCGAGGCCCTTTGCCTGACGCCGGGGGGTTGTCCCCCGCGGAGCAGCAGCTGCGCAGGGGAAGCCCCGGCTCCCCAACATCCCTCTCCTGCTGCTCACGCACGTCTTCCCCCCCGCTCCCAATACCATTTCACGGCCGCGCTGCCTTGATCTCCCCATGCTGGGGACCCCCCAGCTGCCCTCCCGTCCCTCCCAGCCCCCGGCTCGGGCTGCGGGAGCACCACGGGCGGTTGCCCTGGCATCTTGGACAGAACACCCACACCGGCCGGCACACCGATGCCCACCTTCTGCCCACGCTCCGTGTGCCAAGTGGCCATCACCCTCCCAGGCGGCTTTTGCTCCCCTCCGTGCCCCCCCTCCTGCGCCCGTCTCGTGGGTGCCCAGGGGCCCCAGCAGCTCAGGCTGCCAAAGGAAGTTTTTGATCAGGCAAACTGCAAAATTCTTCCCCTCATTAAAGGTGGTTTTATTAAAACTCAACCATTAAAATATTGTGAATTGCACAGGGAGTTTATTTTTACGGGCAGAAAATTTTATTTTTACGGACAGAAAATTACAGCAGCCTAGCAATGGTAAAACAACTGGTGCTGATACTTTGGGAACATATTCTTTCAATTCTTTCTCTCACTTTAGTATCTGTTTTGCAATTTTATTTTGTTTAATGTCATAAATTTTAATACTGAACTTAAAAGAGAAATAAAAGCACAGCCTTACATTTTTCACAAAATTTTCACTCAGAAATATTTTTTACTTATCCCTGTGTCTAAAAAACTTATTGCAAGGACTTTGTTCTTGTTTTTTAAATACCTCAGTGATTTGGGGCTGTCCAAGAAGTTTTCTCTGAGCATAGAAATCGTGAGGCAGATACAGGAAAATTGTATCCTAAACTGTACCTTAAACACCCAAATTTGGAAAAAGGAAACAGAAAAATTGCAAAGTGGAACTACAAAGTGATAGTGATGGCCTTTAATGCTGTCATGTGAGAAAACTGGAGATCTCTCGTTCTTTTTAGTGGGTCAGAAGAGGCTGGTACATGAGACCACGCTTGGTGCTTCCAGGGGGAGGGAAGGCAGGAGCAGAGGCTAGAGCCAGGTGCTCTCAAATGGCATAAAAAGTAAGATTTTTGTCAATAAAGGTAGTTAAACATGAGGGGCGGGGAGGGGGGGGAGCTCGGGAAACAAGTGAGGAAGGTGGAAAACCTCCTCTACGACCCGTGATACCAGAGAAAGCTCCACTGGTGCCGGGGCTGCGCCGGGCTGTGGGGCGGGCGCTGGGCTCGGCGGTGGCTGATGGAGGGGAGGATGCGGCCAGCGGGGCTGGGGCCCTGGCTTGTCCTGCCGATGGGCAGGTCACCCCGAGGTCCGACGTCTCCGGGAGGTGTTGAATAAGACCCAAAAGAACATTCAAGTCTTGTTTCTCGTTTTCCTTCAGAAACAGTGAAAAGCAGATTGGGAGACTGGAACGAGACCGTGAATTTAAAGTGACCGCTGTTAAAGGTGAATAATTATCCACTTTGCTCTGTGCAGGTGCTGAGCGATCAGGCATTGATCTCCAGTCAAGTGAAGATTGTCTCTGCAGGTCAGTACGATTTGCCGTGATCCTTGGTAGAACAGGGGTCTGTGTAGCAGCATGCTGCACATAGCGGTGTTCTTTACGAACTCGTGCATTGACCGTCATATTTATGAAATATTATGGCACCGGAGAAGATGTGCAGTATCAAGTGATGGGATGTTGAAGAGGCTGGATCATACGGAGTTGATACTGAAAGAGCCTAGGCTGCAGTATTGGCAGACAGCAGAAGTTAATCCTCGCTTCCAGTCCCCACTGCTGCAGAAGTTTAATGTTGCTTTCCTGCAGTGTGGCATTTCAAATGATACGCGTAAAATTAAACCACTAAAATCTGAGATCTGAGATTTCGTGTAATATACATCCAGAATGATTTATCACTAGAGATTGAAGAATATGAAATGGGTTTTGGTCAATATTGGAGTGATTTAAATATTTTGAATATGTTTAATGGAGTTTAAATTATTTTTAGCACAGACTTAACTGCTCTAATAGGATAGGAAAACTCTGAAGAACTTAGATACAAGAATAATTTATAGGGCTGCTTTATGCTGTGTTGCACAGTAAATCATTGTGAGTGGATGGAAATGATTTTTACAACTCCTCTATTTGAGGACTGTTATAACAATGCAAACTACTTTTGAAGGATAGCAGGTGATTTTTAGTTCAGTTGGTATCAGTGCATTCATGATTTACAGTTCTTAAATGGCAAAAAAACAAATCTATTTTTTCTACCAGGAGAGTATTTTAAATCACCTTAAATACCGGTAGAGATTTATGCCAGTTTATGGGAACCCATAATTAGCGCTGTAGAATACAGAAATTGTTCCTGGAGAACATCACAGATTCCCAGGGACAGGTGAAGTGGGTGAGATTTCAGGCTTTTTTTGTCCCATTGTCACCACGAGCAATGGGACCAGCGGGACGGCAGTGCTGCCGGCACCACGGGTGCCCGCACGGCCCTCGGCGGGGTGGCCTGCTCTGCCGGCGATGTTCGTGACACCCACTTCTTGGGTCACGTTGGACCTCCAGTCCCTGCCGTGTGCATTGCCCCCCAGCCCCAGCCGGAGTGGGGATGCAGCTGCCGCAGGGAGCTCCCCAGGAGAGGGCTCGGCTGGCACGGCACTGCCAACAGAAAGGAGCAATTTAAGAGGAGAAAAATTTGGGGTTTGCCTACATGAGAATGGTAGAGAGGGATGTGCCTGAAATCCCAGTTCTTGTTGAAGTTCCTGAAACCTGCGGTTTGGCTTGGATGAAACCTGGAGCTGGGTGTGCAAGTAATTTCATGAAATGTGGAGAAGGTGGTTTTTCTTTTTCCCTTCTCTGTTCTTTGCGTCTGTGTGTATTCGTACGCTTAGAGAAGATGGACAAGAAGACATTTCTGACCAGCCAGCTTATCTTTTCAGAGTGCAATTTCAACCTCATACGTCCATCACCTCCCTGGCGCCCCACCTGTGCTGGCACTGTCTCCATCTGCAGCGCGGTCCCGCTGTCCCCGCGGTCCCGAGGAGGGCCGGAGGGACCCCCGCCACGAGGCCTCCCTGAGGGCAGGTGCTGCCTGCGGCTCCTCTGCCCTTCCCCTTGCACGGGCATGGCTGGCGCTGCCTTGCAGCGAGCCCAGGGTGGGAACCACCCCGTAGTCCCTGGGTCGGGTCGGCAGTCACCTGTGAAGGGATGCTGATGGGTTTTGCTTAGACCGGTCCCCTCAGGTTGCGTGGTTTTAGATTGTGTGAGTCCCAGGAGCAAGTCAGGCGCAAAATAACCGTCTAGTGCCAGTCCATGGGCTAACAGGTCCCTCCTGCAGCCCTCCGGGGCTCCCGAAGGGTGCTGGTCTCTTGTAGGTCTGCCAGCCCCGCGCAGATGTTTTGGCCATGCCCAGGGAGATGAAGGGGCAGGAGGCACTGCTTCAGACCCATCACAACATCCAGCAGAAGCTCTGGACGTCGAGACATTTCCAGTGACTCTCATTCACGTGCAAATTGTTTGCCTGTGTCAGGGATGCCATTCAGAACCACTGCCATGTGCTGTTGGATGGAAGTGGCAGACATTTGCCAGAGTGAAAAAAGCAGTGCAATTATTGCTTTTAATTCAAGGTTATATTACTGGGGGCTACTGACTCGCCTTTTCACGAAGCAGGTAGCTAATAACAGAGGCAAAACTAACAGTGCAGTTTACCCGAGATATTTCAAGGAACATAACAGTATAACTGCAATTTATTTATTTATTTATTTATTAATTTGTGGTTTTCATTTTTATGTGTGGTCCAGCTGCTCTACTGGAAGTGATCTATGGCAGTTATCTCTTTAACTGCCCAGAAGCCGGCTTTCTGAGAGGAAATTGGATAGTCCATTTTTTCCCAGTTTTTATTGGGGTTTCCATTTTTTCCCTTTCTTCAGAACAGTTTGACGTCTCCCAACAATGGCTCTTTTCCAGCTATTCTGACAGCAGTTGCTTTTGAAACCTGCAGGAACAGACAGTGCAACCGGTTTTGGCTGCCTGTGCCTCCCAGCAGCAGAGCAGTCCCAGGGTCCCTGCCTGCGCAACGCGGAGGACCTGCATTGCCAGCGACGGGACCGGCGGCTGCAGGTGCTCCTGTCCGCCCCAGGCTCATCCATTATCGCTTGCGATCAGGCTGTGAGTATATGGGGAAGGTGCTTGTCAGCTGATCTGCGCTGACAGGGAACGAGGGCGCCCGAGTTTACCCACAAGCATACGTGCAAGGAGACTCCTGGAAAATGGCAATTATGGGAGTGGATTTCACATCTTTTCTCCTTCTACTTGCTGATCTGTTGTCATTTAAAAAAAAAAAGAAAAAGAAAAAAAAAAGTTATGTTTCCATTCAAGCAAGCAGTATGTTCTTGTTATACAGGAGGGAGAACTGACTGAGTCATTGTTAACATATGTCTCTCAAAAAAGCAATAGTTTTTGATTATAGCCATCAGAAGATAAAGAACAGCCCACCATTACAGGGTTCCTCTTAAATACTGTGCTTTACACCCACTTTGACCATCCCTTGAACATAATGCCTCAGTACTTTCAGAAAGAAACCTTTCCAGAGATTTTGGGGACATCATTCCAGCAGGGAAAGGCGCGGAACTAATTCAAAATTTATGCTCAAAATTAGAAGCATATTTTTAACAGCAAAGTTGGTCAAACAGAGAACAAACTGCTATGGAAATGGTGGAGAATCTGCCCATTGGCATCACTGAATCGGGACAGATTTTTCTTTAGGATGATATGCTTGATCTAAACACAACCTGTCAAGTGTGATACAGGGCAAGTGCTGAAATCAACTACCCTGTCATACACAGAAGGTCGTATCAGCTGAGATAACAGTTCCTTCCTACAGGACATCAAGACCGTTACTGCAGCTGTTCTTGCATGACAAAGCTCCCAGTGTTAGGAGTCACGCTGCTCCCATCTCATCTCAAGGCTTGCAACAGAAAGACTGTCTGGTTTGGGGGTTGTTGGGGCTTTTTTCCCTTCCCCATAACCATTTTGGAGGAGTGGGCAGAAGGAATAGCTTCACTGTAAGGCAGACCAGCTGCTAGCAGAAAGATGCAGAAATGATACTCTAAATATCGCGAGACGGTGGCAGCACAAACCCAGCACAATAACTTTGGGAGACATGCTGGCAAGCTCCTGTGGTGTTCAGTTTCCACCCGAAGTGCCCTGGGCAGCTGGCCAAGCCCGGGGAAGGGCCCGGGCTCTCGCAGCCCACCCTTCCTCGGAGCGGCCGTACCAGGGGGCTGAGTAACCACCGGAGCACCGCGGCAATCAGCAACCTTGCAGCATCTGCTAGGGAGCTGAAACTGCCGACTGTCCTGCTTTCGGCTGGGACAGAGTTAATTGTCCTCCCAGTAGCTGGCACAGTGCTGGGTTTTGGGTTGAGTAGGAGAAGAATGTCGGTAACACCCGGATGGTTTCGGCTGTTGCTCAGTCGGGTTTAGACTCAGTCAAGGACTTTTCAGCTTCTCCTGCCCAGCCAGCACGAAGGCTGGAGGGGCACAGGGAAGGCGGGAGGGGAGACGGCCGGGACAGCAGACCCAAATTGGCCAACGGGGTATTCCATACCGTGGGACGTCATGCCCGGTTTGGTGAGGGGGAGGAGCACAGCTCAGGCGTCGGTCCGCGAGTGGTGAGCAATTGCACTGCGCATCCCTTGTCTTGTGTATTCCCATCCTTCTGTTATTATTGTCGTTTTCCTGTTGGTATTAGTGTCATTGTTAGTTTCTTCCTTTCTGTCCTATTAAACTGTTCTTATCTCAACCCACGGGCTTTACTTTTTTTTTTCCGATTCTCTCCCCCATCCCATCCCACTGGGTGGGGGGGAGCGAGTGAGCGGCTGCGTGGGGCTGAGTTGCTGGCTGGGGTTAAACCACGACAGTCCAGGAGGGAAGGGCAGCTGCGTCCTGGCCACGTTAGGGCTGTCACGGCACCAGTGTGCGGCCTGGCAGTGAGCACCGTTGCACGGGGAGATGAGGTTTTTTTCACCGGATAGGTCAGGCCAGGGTCTGCATTGCCCCACCATCAGACAGGGGTAAATAATGATTAAAGATAGGGAAAAACCCACAAACTGCACCCTCCCTGTAGCTGTCTCTTTAGCAGGTGGCACATGTACTTTAAAACATAGTTGTCCTTTTTAACAGAAGTCTATCCTACAGTGTGCGATTACGTACCTTAACAAAGTGAAAAAAATATACACTGCTACAATATATTGCTAAAGTTTTGGTGCACTACTTTGTGTACATGTATACAAGCACCCAAGGTTCAGAAAGAGACACATTTTCCTTCTCTTTTGCATTTCTTTTTAATCCCAAGAGCCCTTTAAAATTTTCTGTGTGAATGGCTCAATGGAAAAATAAATTCTTGATGTTACTCTGAAGCTTACTACCAGCACACAATACAGCACACTACCATAAAAATTAGAAAACACGTACTAGCCAAAATAAGAAACTCAGCCATTGTCACTTTGGAATTTGTTAACTAAAGTAGATCATCTTTTATATAAAAAATACTGTTATTTAATGACTACCAAAAGCTGAGTATAACAGACTGGGGCGGGGGAGAAAAAAGTATGCTTATTCCATGAAAGTACACAAAAAGCTTCCGTATATGTGCAACACTGGGATAATTTATCCTCAAACTTCTAAAGAAAGAACACATTTGCTTATGAAACAGAAATTAATTTTTAATTGAAGAAGCTGTTATGATATATGCTCTTTTCCTGCAGATGTTACCAAGTACAAAACATGGTAGCTTAAAGCCAATAGGAACGTCATGAAAGACTTAGCAAGGAACAACAATATTAACTGAACTTTAAAGAGAAAATATTAGCTACAGTAAATCTGCACTCCATGGATTACAAAAAGTCATTATAAATCTGTTTGTGCACTTTTTTCCATTTTAGAAGAACCCGTATTATTATAGCATCTGGCATTTTCCTTTTTTTTTTTTTTTTGTCCATATTAAGTCTAGAAGCTAAAGCTTATGAAAGATATTAAATTTTGTAAATCTTTGCTCCCCAGTTTGACATTTCCTCTGTTCCCATATGCCACATGTTTGGCACACTTGAGATAGCTTACCAAAGAGAAAGAGGTCACCAGAGTAATACAATAGTTCAGTACTTTAATCTCATTAGGCAAAGGAAATGAAAATCATTACTATTTGAGTTTGAGAAGAAAACTTTGCTCCTTTCACCAAAGCTTACTTTAAAGCTTAGCATGAATGTTTTGGTTGAAGCAAAGCTAAAGAAATAGAATGGATTTAATTGAGTTAGGAATCCAAATCCCACAGGACTCAGATAAAGAGCTTCCTCAGGTACCTTTGTGGATCAGGTAAGCACGCTGATGTGCCTAGGTGCATTGAATTTCAAAGATGAAATCAAAACATCAGAGCATTACCCTTTCCTTCCTTATGCTATATCCTAGCATACATCCAAAACAAAATTAAGACTTGTTAGATAAAGCAATCAAAATACATTCTTATATTCAAATACATTTTTGTATCCTGACTCAATGAATACCATAGAAATATTTTTGGAATGCAGCACTGACAACATTTTCAATCAGATAAATTTGTCATCTCCAATTGAAAGACAGATTTTTCATATATTATAAAATAAATTTTTCATTTGGGTTTAATGAACAGACACAGAATACTTATTTGATCATGGAACTGCTTTTTCCTACAGCGCCACTGGGACTCATGATCAGGTCAGATGGCTCAGGTTTGCCCTAGCAACCACACTTCTTAGTGATCATCTCATACAAAATCCTTGGAGCCATAAAACCTCTTGATGAATGACGAAAACCTAATTACACCACCAAACATAGAGTTCAGCATGAAAAGTTGCACAGGAGAAAGGATTTGGACATCCAAATCACAACTTCCAAGGTAAAAAAAACACCCCAATTTTATGCTGATTTACTTCAAGAATTGCATCAGTAGCCCCACACTAGCTACTATGAAGAGAATTCACTCTATCCCAGCCAAAACCAGCACAACACCAAAATGAAATTCCACAGATTGGGTCAAACAATCTTCAAAAGATTTTATGATGTTTTAACTGCTCTTCACTCTAAAGCTATGTAATGTCGCAGACACTCATTGGAAACTTGAACCTTATAAATTCCACTGAACTGAAAAGAAATCTACATATATTAAAAAAAAAGAAATGAATCTTGCACTGTCTCTATAGTTACGAGTTTGCATGCCAGACAGGCAAAGTGCATGCCGAATGCTTATTGACATTTCTCAGGGCAGGAAGTAAAGAATTCAGCCCAGTGGTGTTCTCCAACTTCAGACTTTTTCCTGGGTGTTTAACCTCTGCAGTCAACATTCGTACAATATTTATGCAGCACTCGTTACCTTCCTATATTTGTTGCTAATTTTCAAGAGGCCAAAGAGGTTTTTCTTTCTTGGTGTAAGCGTGCGGCTGGGAGCAGGGACAGCATTTGCCAGGAAGGCAGTGGTAACTAACCACAGACGGAAAGAACCTAGGGCAAGCAGAACAGATCTCTCTAGAGAGAGTTCCTGCAGATACTAATTCATGTGCCAAAACTGAGATTAAATTCATAGATAAAGTTGGCATCAAGACATAAATTTCAGATTAAGGCTGGGGGATCTTTTTGTTACGGCTGTCATATTTGTTTATGCTATGCAGCATAGATAGCTTCATCAACAGGCAGCAACAACAAAATCCCTGTGTTTTAATTGTTTTTCTCTCTCCTAAATCTTAAATTTTCCTTAAAAATGCTTTTCAGAGCAAAACCTACAACTGATTTTCAGAATGCTACCCCATTGCCTTGAATAAATTGGATCTCATGCTTCATTTTCTTCCACAGACGAGAGAGAGATTCCGTAGCTGACCTGTAACTATTTCCTATGAGACATCGGTGTGCTCTTTCTTAGTCATTAGATGGACCCTTACAGGACAGGTCATCCAAAGAAGCCTGACACACAAGACCAACAGGACTAGGAACTATAGCATCATATAGGATGGCAGCGGTATTTCCAGCCCCTTCATCCCATCGTTTTTTTCTTTAAAGGAAGAATTATTTTTCCTGTGAAATACAAAACACCCTAAAATAAACAAAACTAAGTACAATAAACTCTGTTTTCATTTAAGCCTAGTACTCACAGGCCTGTCTAAAGATAATATGTTTCTTTAGGCCAGTGTAGGCACTGGACAAACTTCGTAAGAAATTTCAAAGTCTCTATGCTTTTAGTTAATTGTATAGCATACGGTCATACTTGAGTTACAGGAAAAACTGAGCTACTTTTAATACGTGAATAATTTTTCTGAACATGTTAAAAAATGCACTAGTGCAAACAATTAAATGGAAATGTCTACATTTTAAATTACAGAAACTGGCCTACAAACTCATACTAAGCCTTTCCAGTCACTGAAGGACCGGACATTTTTATAAAGGAATTCAATGAAATTAGAAATGGTTGTAAGAGCACCTTATAACCCAAATATTCCACTGAGAGTAACTTTTATTGAGTGATGCTTCACTCTGTTTGATCTCTGTGCAGCCTTTTTGCTACCTCAAATGCACCGAGGTAAAGAAAACGCTCGTCTATTTTTCAATATAAGGTCACAGAGCTGAAACAGACTTTGATCCGTGATTATTTAAGATTTCTTCAGGGATTGTTCAATTTAGTAACCAATTCACCTTCTATCTATCCTCACTGTCCTCCTCTGCACATATATGCACACAATTTAATTATTAATGATGAATTTTGCTGCACGGTGTAAGGAATACTGATGAGAGTGAAATCTGAGTGCAAACTGGAGCTGTGCAATCTGAGGGTCATCCGTGTCATTGCTTGCTGCCAATACCGTAGGAAGGCAACATGTGGAACATACAAACATAGTCTCAGATTGACGCCAGAAGCGAGGAGATGTGACTGAAGTAGACAAATAGATGCAGATCCCATCATCCGTACAGCCAAAGATGAATTTGTGTTTATATGTCCAGCCTGAGAGGGAGAAAGGACTAGGGACTTTTTCTGTCAGAAAAAGGAAACTGCTTCCAGGACACTGCTTCCCTCTTTTCCTCTCCCAAACTGAAGAAATAAAACTAAGGGGAATTAAGTAGAAAAAAGAGGATATTAAAAGTATCCGAAAGAACCAAGACTGGATAGTACTGAAAGACAGAAAAGAAGACATATGAAGAAACTACATAGTTACTGAAATTTTGCATGTTTGTTTATGAACACCAGTGCTTATACTGCCTCTTGTTTTGTGTTGTCTTGGTTTGGTTTGGTTTCTCCTCAGCATCCAAGTCTTTTAGATATAAATTCAACAACAAACAAGTGAAGTTCCTGGAAGAGTTCATATTATCTCCCCAAATTTTCTTTTCTGGGGTAAATAATAAATATCAACTTAGAAGATATTCCAACACTAAGTTTATGCATGAACGTGTCTGACTGCTTTATGATGTGTGAAGTTTAAGGTCTCTTATTTTCTTTCTGGAGTGGACTGCAATTTCTCGTAGAAAGATATAAGAAGATATAGAGAAGCCTAAAATTGCAACATTCACTTCTGAATTTCTAGCAGTTCAAATATGGGGAGGAAATTTCACCTGAATACAAGACTCTCTTTGCTAATCAAGTTATTCATTTTGCTTGGACTTCCTGCAGTTTCTGTGCCTTCTGATGAAAATACGTGGGACATTCTAGTTGCTTCAACGAGTGTTTAGACACTCGGGTTAACTGCCTGACATGAGGATACAGCAGGAGAGCGATAGTCTACCAGGACTCTCTAAGAAGGCAGGGAAAAAAAACCCTACATATGTAAATATACACATATACATTTTTTCTTTTTTCTTTTCCTTTTTTTCTTTTTTCTTTTTTTTCCTCCCTGTATAAACATTCATACCTATTCTGAGTGAAAAATACAGTTTACATAGCTTTATAAGGCGCGGTGAGGTTGGCTCCCTTTAGCCCAGCCTGACATGGCCAGACATGAAACAGCGCAATATTCGCACAGCAGAGTGCACAAGCTGCTAAGTTTTGTACTTCAGGTTGGGAGCAACCCTGTGCAAATCAGACTGCAGAGCTCACAGCCTGGAGAGCCGCAAAGCCCGTGACCCATGCCTGTCGGTGCAGGCATCTCCGAGCAGTGCGTCATGTCTGCTTCCCTTTCGAAGATCAGCTCAGTCTCTGAAAGCAGTCAGAGAAGTTAACATCAACCCCTCATTCATTTCTTCACACACCTCCCCCAGGGTTTTGTGACTACTGCCATTCATTGTTCCATTTTATAGTAATAAATTAGTGCCGCTCCAGTAGCTCAGGATGGCTGTTCACACAGTATTTTTCCGCACATTAGCCAAACAGCAGGAGAAGTCACATGTGTCTCCCGTTTGACACTTGAGTCTCATTTTACACTTGGGTTTGTTAAACAGACTGAGAAATAACATTTATCAAGCTTCTCCTCAATACAGTCTTCTCACTATCAAGGGAAACTTGTCTTTGAGAGCTGAGCAATGTTTTCTACACTGCTGTGTTGCAGCCTGCAAGTAAACTTACCTCTTAATATGGGTCATCAGCAGTTTAAATACCACCTTTCTCTAAGGCTTGATTTTTAATGGCAATAAACACACCTGAGGAAAAGGTTTCATTTTGTTTGTGGCCTACCCATAGCAAACAAAGTCTTCCACCAACATGAATAAAAAGATACAGCTTTACAGAAAAGACCTGATTAATGTGAATGACACTGATGTGGAAGATTTTGATAGGGATCTCTTTTCTTTCAGCAAACCTTTGAAATTAAGGCCAACATTTTTCTAACGGATTATTTTTATTTAGAAAAAATCCTATTATGATACCCAGAGCTACAAACAGCAAGACAGAATAAAGAAATCTAAGGTAAGATTATACGCCTCCTGAAATGGCAATCGCAAATCAGATCTTGTGTTACTAACCAACAAGGGTAGGTGAGAGATAAAACCAAAACTAAAACACGTCCCCTGTGTAGTACATGTGAAATTTGATGGGATTAAACCTCACTCTGCGGCATATGGTGTATTATTTCACACATGTAATAGAGCAAATAAATGGGATGAGGCACGTAAGTATTAATCCCAAGATTCTCCCAGCCTTCATCCTCAGGAGTCTTGTTTTCTGTTCCCTCAGAAGTGTTTCTGTAAATAGCGACAGAAGAAAGAAGGAAAGGCTATTTTTATTTGTAGGAACTGAATGATCAAAATTAAAATCCAGGACTCATAATTAATTTGGAACACTTTACATGACTGTGTATGAACTCTAGATGAGATGACGTTTTTATTATCATAAAAAAGTTATTAGTAACTCCATAGTTAAGGCCACATTGAGATTTGCACTGAAAGCGGGATTAAAATCCTTCCATTTCACACTTCATTGACTGAATCTCTTTTCCAGAGTTAACACAGTATCTTCAGAGCTGAACTGGTTTTTTGTTGGTTTTTTTTTTTTTTTCCTGGAAAATACTCTCTCAGAGAAAAAAACCCAAACTAACTGTTCCTTTCTGGATTTCTCTCTCACATTCTAGATGTCTGCTGTTTTCCTTCTCAAAATCACAATAATCACACAGTTCAAACTTAAATTATATATGCATGTCACGTTTCAAAGCACATGTTATTCCATTTATGCATTATAACCCCTACATAAATGTGGAATTTGAAACCTAAGAGCTTCTTTTCTCTTTTCTACTATTCAGCATCTCACCCTACCTTTATGACTAGCTTGTGTCTTCAGCTTTTCGAAGAAGAGATAACTACAGAAGGTTCAGCAGAATTATCTAGTCAGTTTGCTGAAATCAGGGTGCCCGCGAAATTGGGTCATTCTTAACCAAAGGGGTTTTTTTGAAAGAAGGTTGGAAAAGAAACAAGTGGACAATATTAAACAGTAAACTCAAAAGTATTTTTACTTTTCCTATAGAAATCATTATATTTTTTGTTCATAATACTGCACAACAACATAGAATTTAACGTAAAATACCAGCACTTGAAATAAAACATTAACTAGACTTGAAATTTTTCTCTTTTTTTGGTGACAAAGTGGTCAAACATTGTTATTCATAACAAATCCAGGTTTTAAAATGAACCCTCCTTCACAAAATTGTAGTGCCAGCGTCTGGACTCGCCTTATCCAGTAGAAATTCCTGCTTTCCTTTCACTGGAAAGCTCCTCCTCTATAAAGAAGTAGTTCCCTCAGGAGTCAGTGACTCCCTCAGGAGTCACTCAACTTTGTTTTCCAGACAGATCGGAAGTTTTCACCTTGACAAGAAAATTAATTCACGTATAAGATTTTCACTTCATCTTTGACTTCTCCACATTCTTTCTAAGGGATTCTTACGCTTGGTTTTTTCCTTTCCCCCAGATATCCAACATAGTGCTATAAAGTTACTAAATATTGTCTGCAATGAAAAATTTTCTTTAGAATTTCAAAAAATTCCTATTACAATACAAATAAATATCTTGACAAGGAAATAGAAAAAAGTATTTATAACTAACACTGTTACGTGCCCAATATTTTGTTTCCAGCCTAAAATACCCTGAAGATCTAATATGGAAAGCTGTGTTTAAAAGATCCATTTGAGTATCTGGTCCCATCAAGGCATTCGAACTTATAGAGTTATTAATTCCTTTGTGAACTAGGCCCTATTGAAATGGTGACCACATAATGTAATAGTAAGAGAATTAAACACTGCAGATAAAAGACATCAAAATTAAACTCTAAAATGTTAGAATTAACAAAGTTACATTATAAACATACGGTAATGGGAAATCATCCAAAAAATAAATAAGAAACTGCAGATTTCATAAATTAATACTTCGATCTTTTTCTTGAACTGCCAACAGCTGCTTAGCTTTTAATTTGATCTGCATATAAATGCATTTTTCTATCTTGTATTAGACAGTTCTTGACATCATAAGACCCATTTCACCAAAATGAACATGTAGAGATACTGGAGGTTAATGAAAATAACCTTTCACATGAAAATATGCAATATCTACCTGAATGCTAAATAAAATAAAATATACACAAATTAAAATTAAGTCCATTGAGTTGTATCAGAGAGTAAAACTACTCCTAGACATTGCTGTAAAGTTTGCCTACTAGGTACAGGCTTTGAAAGAAGAAAAAAATGCCCACTTTTTCTCTTCCTGAATGACCCACCGTTCTTAATGGCAGGACTGGGCCAGGTCTTCTGGGTCAATGGTTCTATAGTTGTCTATCAGCTCAGTCAATGGAGGAAATAGAGATTCTTACATCAATTCTTATCTCAAAGCCACTTAAATACTTTTTTTTCTGAAACTCCTGCTGGAAATTGCTTCATAATCTCCTTCCCCCAGTGTTTAGAAACTATCTTGTAACTCATAGCCCAAATTTAATTTATACCTTACGTTTATCCGTGGTCAGTTTATATTTGCATTTCTTTCTGCAAGCGTACCTCATTTATTTTCTCTTATTTGTGACTAGCTATTTGGAAAAGCCTTACAACCACCTTATGGTCATCTCTTATGCTTATCTGAAATGCAGATGGGAGAAAAACCAATTGGACTCATCAATGTGTATCTTGATCACCGTAGTACAAGGAACACTCCCATTTGAACAGGTGGGATATTACAAGTAGTACCAAGAAGCATATTTGTAGCATAAAATTATATTAACAAAATAATGTTTTATCTTTTGAAGATACATTTAAAATCTTGGAATAAGTGTACCTTAAAGATGAAATTACAAAACAGCAGCACTGAAAATAATTGCTTCAGCTACTGATGCTACAAGTTGGCCTCTCTCAGATGGGTCTAGCTTTGTCAGAAGAACAAAACCTTACTAATTTTAATAAATCCTTTAAGAAATATTTATCAATATCTTAATCAATACTCAATATGGTCACATCAGACTATATTCCGTTATTTCCTTTAAAAGTTTCTCCAGTTTGATTGAAACAATTCAAGTTTATACTACAGTCTGTGCAGTCCATACAAAAATGTTACTGTTTGCTTAATTTTTCCCTTGTGTTCCTAACTAAACAGATTGACAATTACAGATTCATAACTGAAAACTTGATATGCTGCCTGGCAGAATTTGGCATCACTCCAAGAGAACAATTACATACAGTTTTTATTCTCTGTTTGGTCATGATGATATATTCTTGACATTTTAGACCTATGGCGAAAGTACACACACAGCAGCAGTGGATCCCAACACAGCAATTTGAAAGATCAGAGAGATGCATTTGTAGGAGAGAGAGAACAATGCCATAAACTGTATAATTCCTTCATTCTACCGAGAGATGATTCTTAAGAATGATCCAGTTCCTGTATTGTAACATATACTTTGGGGACTACTGGGACTGTCTGCTTCGGAGTGCCTAACAGAAACTTGGTCTCCTGTCTGCTCAGTAGAGGAAGATCTGTGAGGGGGCAACCTGGAATGTGAAAATTAAACACCTGAAATTAGGTGGTGGGTAAATTGCCTGTGTATGCGGATGGAGACCCTGAGCACTGAATCCTGGGAGGAGAGACCTCACCTTGGGGTGCCAGCAGCAGCACCCGCCCCTGCTGCGCTGCACACCTCTGCGGCAGGGACAGGTCATCCGCCTGCGTGGGAGCTAATGAACAAAGACAAGTTACAGCACAACAGACGAAGCTCGTTGCTGGTTTATTCAATGAGACTACGTTATGAACTGTGATGGGCCCTGCAACAAGGGTAGGAAAACGCAAAAGAAGGTTGTGCTGTGTAGCCACAGATTAATAACCGCTACAATTTCTAAGACAGACGGTCAGCACTTGTATAGCAGAGCACCTACCCATGTTTGCAAATGGACTTTTCCTTTTTTGCTAAAAGGACAGAGTAATCCCCAGTTTCCCAGTGAAAGAACATCGTTTCTCAGCTTTTTAGTTTTGTCCTCCATACATACAAGATACTTCCTCATCCCTTTCCCCACACCCCTGCCAAGAGGAGGGTTGAAGCGGAAGAGCCAAAACAAGGTGGCATTGCTTCTGAGAGCCGCTGGTTGAAAATGTTTCCTCTCCTTTCAGCAAAACACAGAACGACTCCCCCCCATGAGTATGAGTCTCCAAAAAATCAGCTCTCGGCACCTGTCAAGCAGGAGTCAAGCTAGCTAGCCCGTGTGAAGAAATCAGGCAACTGAACCAACCCAGGGGCTGAAGTCAACTCTCAGTGCTCCACAGATATTCTGCTCACAACCATTTCAAAATCCACACACAAATACATTACAGCAGATCGGTTTCACCCAGTGAGAAACAAATTAACATCTATCTAGAAAACGATGCTCTGTTGTACACTTTGTCCTTCTCTGCAGGTCCCTCTCCAGTTTTCATTCCATTTTAATTCCTGCTCAATTCTGTTTTTCTGAAGAGTGAACAACTCAGGGATTGTAATTCTGAACTGCATGTTTTCTAGCTAGTGAAAAATGTATGTGTTCTAGTACGCGTTCTTGCCAAGACAAATACAACATAAAAACAGTGATTTTCATTATCAAGCCTGCTTTGTCAGATACGGGATTTTCAGAGTCCCTGAATTCCGTAATAATATCATCTGCTATAAGAGATTAGGTAAGCAAGTCCTAATTAAACTGCTGGACAACAGCCAAGCTACCAAGGTCAAGCTTTCAAGGCCAGGCTGGATGAGGCCCTGGGCAGCCTGATCTAGCGGGTGGCCCACGGCAGGGGGGTTGGACTAGATGATCTTTAAGGTCCCTTCCAACCCAAGCCATTCTATGAGGCTATAATTCTATGATTCTATCACTGCTAAACGAGTTACCTGAACAGATGCATCTCAAACAAAGGCAAGAGATGCTACTTTAAATACCTGTCCGGTTTTTCAGTTCACCAAACCTTTCAGATGATACAGTCTGAAGCTTACAAAGCTAACGGATTTTGTCTTTTGGTTTTGGAAACAATTAACAAAACAGTTGAACTTAAAAAAACCAAACACAAAACAATACTCTCAATGGACATGTGATTTCTATAAATTCTGTACGTTTCTGCAAGACAATCGCAGCACCTTGCCCCTTTCAGCTGCAGGAAAAGTTTATCCTTCACCCACCTGTAGATCAATGTAATATAATTAGTTAGAGACTCGGGACGTTACCTGCTAATTCTAGTACCCATTTAAAAAAATTAAAATAATATAATAAATTAAAAGAGAAACTATAGGATAGCGAAAGCAAAAAATCACACTTTCACAGACATATAAGCTACCTCACTGTGTCTTACTGACCATTTTACAAGGGTTATTGGCTCACATGTATTCAGAATCTAAAGATATCTGCAAGTAAAGTGTTACAGGCAGTTTCCTGTTACCCACTGTGAAAACCAGAAATGGGATTTCAACACTATGAACATTTCAAGTCTTTTAAAGCTCTTTACAATTCTCAACTGAATCTTCACTTTGGTAGCTAGATCAGTTCAGCGCTTTTTCAGTGCTTTTTGTAAATGTGATGCAGTGCTTGCATTGATGAAAAGGAGTACTTCAAATGTGTAATACTCTTTCTCAAAGAGTAAAGCTGCTACATATATTTTTTAAGATGGAGGCATTATTTACCATGCCATCAATCTCATCTGTACCCACAGAATAAAATAGTAATTAGTGAACATGAATGGGAGATATTAATTAGGTGGGTTTGAATACCTGCTCTAAACGTGTAAATCCAAATAAATAAAAAAGTTGCAAAACCAAACTGTAAGAAAACCCTGCACAATGCCCTACCTATTTCCTAAACTACTGAAATACTAACAATTGCAAAAATGAAAGCAATTTGAAACCAGGCCAGAAATTAACAGAGGGGGGAAAAAATGTATGCCAAAGTGCACATTTCTCAGTGTTCTAACTGGTAAGCACCAATGGCGAAGAAGTGCAGAGTCGGCAAAAAAATCTCAAAACTTTTATACTAACCAACAGTACTTTAAAGTACCAACTTGTATTCTGTATTGGCAATGCAAGTGTTACTTTTCTTTAATATTCGTCGTAGCTAGTATTTTTCTTTTTATACTTAGAAGGAAGGACAAAGGATAATTAAAAATTAAGTTTCAGTTACTACGGAAGTGTTTTCTTAACCTTCATATATGCTTTTTGAAATTCATCAGAATAACACAGTAACGGCAAAGTAAGAACTAGCACATGGTTTTTGGTTCCTTGGTATCTTAAAACATCCCTGTGACAAAGTCTACAGGAAATAAGTATTTTGATGATCTTAATTTTTGACTGAATATAAACCCACTTCATGACATTCCCAGCTATTAGGAATTCATGATATAACAAGTCCTTTATAAGTCCATTTAAAAGGAAAAATAAGATCATTCATGGAGTAATTAGCGTTCACAGGCTACAAATGGAATAAGGTATCGTTACATTGCTGGACAGCAATTCCTTCTCTCTGTTCATTACTTCCTAAAGTAACGTAAGAGACAATCTCGA
Source organism: Sagittarius serpentarius (assembly GCA_034782735.1). Lineage (NCBI taxonomy): Eukaryota > Metazoa > Chordata > Aves > Accipitriformes > Sagittariidae > Sagittarius > Sagittarius serpentarius. Next base: position 15,295,577 of record JAVKLA010000058.1, read on the forward strand.
TTTTCAGACAAGAAAGTTTTAAAAGGATGTCTTTTTCTTAAAACAAATCCCCTCAAGTTAACAGTGTAGCTGTGCAGCTCAGTAAATCACAAAATCACATACACATGAGCTGAGGCTGGAGGGCACGTCTGGGAGCATCGAGTCCAAACCCCAGCTCAGAGCAGGGTCAGCGAGAGCAGGCTGCTGAGTCATGTGCAGTTGAGTTTTGAGTATCTCCAAGGATGGAGACTCCACAACTTTGATAAGCAACCTGATCCAGTGTGTCACCACCCCCAGAGTAAAGAAGTTTTTTCTTGCGTTGAACTGGAATTTCCTGTGTTTCAGTTTGTACCTGTTGACTCTTGTCCTGTCACTGTACACCACCGAGAAGAGTGTAGCTCTATTGCCTTTACTTCCACCGTCAGGTATTTATACACATGGACAAGAATCCTGTGAGCCTTTTCTTCTCCAGGCTGAGCAGTCCCAGCTCTCTCAGCCTCTTCTCATATGACAGATGCTCCAGTCCCCAAATGGTCTTCATGGCCCTTCACTGGACTCACTCCGGTATGTCCATGTCTGTCTTGTATTGGGGGGCCCAGCACTGGACCCAGCGCTTCAGTTGTGTCTCGCTAGGCAGGATCACCTACTTCAACGTGTGCCAACACTCTGGCTTATACAGTCCAGGATACTCTTGGCCTTCTTTGCTGCAAGGTCACACTGCTATCTCAAGTCCAACTTGGTGTCCACCAAGATCCCACAGTCCTTCTCTGCAGAGATGCTTTCCAGACGGTTGGCCCTGGCCTGTGCTGGTGGCTGGGGTTATTCCTCCCCAGGGCAGGGACTTGGTATTTCCTTGTGTTGAACTATACAAGGCTCGTCTTGACCCATTCCTCCAGCCTGCTGAGGTCCCTCTGCATAGGAGTACAACCGTATGGTGTAATAGCCACTCACCACAATTTTGTGACTTCTGCAAAGTCACCAAGAGTGCACTCTGAGCCACCGTCCAGGTCACTAATGAAGATATTGAGCAGTATTGGCCCCAGTATTGACCCCTGGAGTATATTAATAGTGACCGACCTCCATCTGGACTTTGCACTGTCAGTCACAAGCTTTGAACCCAGTAGTTCAGCCAGTTTTCAATTCACCACACTTAGATAGTCCTTGTTTGCCTATGAGGATGTTATGGGAGTGCTGAAAGCCTTACTGAAGGCAAGGTAAGCACCACCCACTGCTCTCCCCTTCATCTACCAAGCTAGTCATCTCACCGAAGACTAGGAGGTTGCTCGAAGGCTATGAGGCTGGTGAATAGCACAGTCCTGCCGTAGTTAGTAAGAGGTCACAAGCTTTCTGCTAGTTCCGCAAGATCTCAGGACATCCCAGCTTTTGTTTGGGCTTCTCATGGCCAGCCTCGAGCTTTGTTTTCATCTGTTGAGCAGTACCAGCAGTTTTCCTACGGACAAGGTGGCTATTGACTAATTCGTTTTACTTTTGTTTCATGCCATGCAATTATATGAAGTAGTATTAAGCATCATTTTTATATAGCTCAACAAATTGACATGATCAATGAGGAGGGCCTCATCTAATGCTGCAGTAAACGGGGATCCCCGCATCAGAAGGCATGAAAGATGGCTGTCCCTCTTCTACTACTTCTATTCTTTATACAATAAATCAGTTAACTAGTTTGAGTATCAGTGCCTTTCCTACTGTGATCACAAAAGAACTGGCATCTCCTCCGTGCCAAACAGTGACTGAACAAAACCCCTCTGCCTCTCCACTCGCACTGAAGTCAATGGCCATATAACTCAGAGGAGCAGTGGAAGGATGAACATAAAAGCAGGGAAAGGCATGAATGCATGGATGTATGTGTGTACCAATTTTAACTACAGTGTTTAAATTCTGTTATTTTTTTTTCCTCTGTACTAGTATTACTAGTATTCTTTTTTTTTTTTCCTCTGCTTTTCTGTAACAATCAGATATGGACTAAAAAGAATTCCTTGATATTAAGATCTAGTGGTTAAGATTTTAACTGTTCTTGGCTTACGTATGACGAGTAGTCCCCTTTTTGCCCATAACAAGACTGAGTGTAACATCACTGGAGAAGGCAGAAAGACTCTGAGTGTAAAAGCAGCTGGTTTTAAAACAAAAAAAATCGTTAAAGCATGAACGATGCACTGTTGAAATCACTCTGGCATCTATATGACTTCAAAAGAGAAACAACTAGGTTATTTGTGAGCTACTGCTGCTCTGTTGTTTTGAGAAGTCACTGCTTCATTAGTTCAAAAATCAAAGACATTACTGGGAATGAACAAAATTGTATATGCATTATACACATATTATATACGCATTGATGTTTACTACTTTGCACAGCCCAAATTGCCATATCCATACATATTTTAGTTTTGGTATAAAATCAATTATTCCTGTTGGTCAACTCCAGGCATCCAGTCCAGTGACAATCAAATACACTGTTAACCAAGAAACAAAAATGTGTAATAGATAGCTTTTACAAAACATCATTCCTCCTGTGCATGTGAATATTGCAATATTAATTCAAATATTACTAATTAAATATTAATAACTGTAATATATTAAGCATATGGTAGATGAAGTATCTCAAATGAGTGGTAATACCAAAACATACTTCCTCTCCTTTGACAGAGAGGTTGAACTTCACAGGTATGGTATTTTAGGGGAACTAATAAAAGGACTCAAAACCTCCTAACTTTTCCTTATCACCTATACTTACCTCATAATTCCATTTCTATTCTGCGGGTTCAGAAATCCCTAAACTGAGCATTTCTAGCCCTTCAGTTTCAATATCTTTTTACTTAAAGAGAAGTGACCACTTACAGCTTGGGCTACGTACCTGGTTTTAAACAACAAGAAATTAACAATGCATGTAAACATGCTTTTATCTGTATTCAGTTCCCCTTTTACACAGGAATGATTAGCTCAATTTTCATAATTTCAGAAGACAAGCTGTCAAAAACATGCTTTTCCCCCTCCTGATTTATCTTGAAAAAGCACTACCTCTCTCCTATGAAATTATTCAAAATCACTAACCAGAATATTTAGTGTGCTTTTTAAAAAAAAAAGAAAAGAAAAAAGAAAACATGCAGTACTGCAAGACAAAGCTGTGTATGATGTGTATGAGTTTACACAAAAGTGCCATTTTTCTTCTGCCAGGCATCAGATCAAGTCCTGCACATGTATGTCAGGATTCTCCGAGGGTAGTAAGAGAGTATCTATAGAGAACAGGTGAATGAATGTTTAAAAACCCTAAGTATTGATTTATAAAACCAGTAAAACAAATCAGCAAAACATCTACTTCTTGAAATAATTCTGCTCTCACTTCTTTCCCACATGCCCTAAAAAGACATTTTAGACACAAGATGAGGCCCTGTGCAATGCTGATATTCAGGCAGGGAAAAACCTCAGTGTGCTCCTACTTCAACAGCACTATGCTGGCAGTTACGAGTTCAGGAGGCACACAGAATACTTGGCTTTCAGTTCTGTTTTCCTCTCCAAGTTTCTTCCAGTTCACTGGAAAGTTTATTTCTCCTTATTGAGTTCTCTCCTTAGTTACGTACCGTTTTATTAATGTTTGTAGACTGGCTTTTCCCACTTCAAGGGATTGCTAAGGCCTCTCCCCGCGGGATCTGAACCTGACAAGGAAGAGGAGGACGAGATGGACGCGCAGCCGTCGGCGAGTGCCACTCTGTGCTAACTGCCGTAGTCTTGGCAGGTCTTAAAACTTGGATCCTGAAACACTTACACAAAAGCTTATTTTAAAGAATCTGAATGCCTGAAGTTAATAAGACCTCCCGCATGCTGAGGGTTATTCCGATGTCAAACGTCTGCAAAACTGAGGCCCAAGAGACTCTCCTCACCTTCTTTTTCTTTCCTGCTTTTCCACCCTCCCTTCTACCATTTCAAGCAGGTAAGAAGCTGCGAAGCAGCTTTGAGGCGGTTAAAGCACACGAACACAGGGAGCGTGTTCACGAATGGTATCTGCAGGTCAAATGTGACGGGCAGAAGGTGGTCTTCCTCTAGTGTAGCTTCGGCTGACTGAAACCCACACCATCGGTCAGGACGCCTTCCCACACGCCAGTGAGGAGTCCCATTTTCGGAAGCTTTTGCCAGAATAGGCACAAATGAGCCAGCGTCATGTAGCACAGAGGCTCTCAAAATCTTTCAACGCCTTAGACACCAGTAATTATTTAGTCAGGAAGCATACAGAGGAATTAATCCCTACCTGAGAACCATTTGTTGTTGCGGCAATAAAACCCCTTATAGCAGCATGAGTTGTCCATACTTTCATAACAGAGCTCTTTTTTTCCCCTCTAACCTTCACGTAATTACACACTTAGAAGAAATCAGTGCAGCAGACTTCAGATTTACCTATTATATGTCTTACAGACCTCATTAGGAAAAAAAAGGAATTGTGGAAAAAGCTACTTCATTTGAAGGTTTTGAACACAAATTTGCATGTGGATGTTAGAATTTTGTATAATTTTTCTCTGGCATATATATTCATTGTGTCTCCATAAGTGTAAGTATAAGCATAAGTGTAAGTGTATCTGTATGACATATAGGTTAAAGAGCGTTAAGGACGCTTCTAATCTGGTAACAATGAACATTAAAGTTAGCAGATTTTTTTTTATTTTCTTCTATTTGCTTCTAATTTCAAAGAAGGCCTCCTCTCCCCCTTGTTCAAAAAGAAATGAGGAAAACTATTCTCAGAAAAACAAACAAACAAAAAAATAGACACAAAAAAAAAAAAATCACCAGGTCTGAGATTCAGAAATTAAAAAAACTCCCAAGATCATGAGATGGAAAACACCTACTTGTATATAAGCTTTTCCTTTCTTGGTGCTGTTTCACACACATACATTGGGTTTCTGACTTGGTTAATGATTACGTTAAGTACATACATAACACTTAACTACATCCTTGCCTTTCTTCCTCCTATTATATTTAAACCGTGACTCATTTTGTACTATTAGTCATGAAAAATCCACAGGATTCTCAGAAAGTCTAAGAAAACATGGTTAAAAAAAAACCTCATTGAGTTTTAAATGACTGATTCATCCAACTTGTCCAGCAGCTTTTGTCAGATATATTACAGAGGATATATTACAGAGGTATCAGTAGCAACACCACAGTTAATACTGTATTGAGATGTACACTTAAAGCAGGATTAAAATTCTTCCATTTCATCCTTCAGTGATTAACATTAGACTCCAAATGATGTAGCAACTTTTCAAAAGATAAGTAAATACCAGGCAATTTACAGATGAACATTTGAAAATAATTCCCTATTAAACATATTCCCCAAGAGCCTTAATGCGCTGGCATCACCTTAATATCACAAATGTAATGATTTTCACAAATATACCCTAATCTGAGAAACTTTCAACTTCAAAATGTTTTTTAGGTAAGTGTTTAAACATGGTTATTGTCCTTGTTTCTCTTTTTTCTTGTAAAAGTCAAACAAGATCATGGGCTGAATCTTTCATCTGTGCCTAGGCCACATAAATACCTCTGTGCTTTATTTGCACTAACGTCTGGTCACCTCCATAGCTCTGACTGGAGTTTTTACTATAGTCTTGCTCCAGCGTGATTACGTGAAGAAGAAATTCACGTCAGCACTGAGAAGCCCTTAGATGTTCCCAAAACTTTACTGGAAAATCCAGAAGAATTCACGCAATTCCTTAAGCCAAGGAAAAAAGTATCATGATAGGCAGCGTTCAATTAAAAATAATAATAGTTGTCCATTTTATATTGCCTTCCTCAAATACTCTTCCTCTCTTGGACGAAGGATGTTCTGAGGTAGCGACCTGTGTGCACAGAAGGGCTGCGATAGCCCAGTGGGACCTGCAGGCAACCATAACGAACCAGAACAGTTGCAGTTCACCTCAGCCGCCACGTCATACATTTCCCATGAACCAGATATCACAGTATCTTCAAGATCAGTTCTGACATATTTAAAAAAACAAACAAATGCAGTATTTCATAATAACATTCAAATCTTTTAACTAGTTACAGGGTTTTTCTGTTTCAGAGTGATGGTATCTTTTGTATTGTGTTCAAGCAAAGAAGCAAGGAATACTGGGTAAAAGCACAGTTTTTACACTGGCAATATTCAAATTAATTAGAGGCACTGAATAGATCATTGTGAAAAACTTGAGCAAATCCACTGTGTTGATGAAATAACTACAAATAATTCAAGGTATTTTGAAAAATCTCTTTGTGTCCTATAGCAGAAGGGCTTTTTGCTACAGAAAGACTTTATTAGTTTTATGAAATCACTGTGAAGCACATTGTAATGTGCTTATAGCTACCATCCACAGAACCCAACATAATTCAAATGACACAAGTGTGGTATTGAATTTGTACTGTCCTTTATGTTGAAGCCCCATGGTGTTTGCCAAAATTATTAAAAATTAATACCAAAGTAATATATTCCTGCAAAATGGATAGGATCTTATCTAGTAGAGTCACCAGTGGCTCCTTGAAGATAAATCCTAAGTGGAATTATGCTGTGCAAACTGTCACTTTAACCTCCTTAGTTTTTTTTAACATCGCACCATGCCCATATTATTTGTTGAAACCTCAATAAGCTTCTCTCTGGGTGGTGTGCAAGATCACATAATGAAGTCTTCGTAGTAGAATCTTATTGTTCAACAGATGGATTGTTAGCATAGAGTAACAATAATTTTTTTCCAATATACAACGCCTTGTATGCAAACATTAAAGCCAACAAAAAAACTGTGACTTTTATATTGTTATTTTGTCCTTTTTTTTTCAGTTTAGACACTCTTCCAGTGTGTGTGTCAGGGTGAAAATTACCAGTAGAATGCAAAGCCCAACCTGAATACTTGCAAGACCAGAATATGCAGCATTTTAAAGAGGAAGACAGTGGTGACTACTCAATGGTTGGAAAGAACCATTGCAGGTTGTGAGTCTTAGGTGCTGTGTAAGAACTCCAATTACTTAACAGTCAGTATTTGACTTCACTCAAAGCTAAACCCATCAACAAGACTGCAAAAGCTAACTGGTAAGCTGTTGTGATTTGAATTTAGAGTCACAAATTGAGCTTTGGACTTCTCATGGTGATCTCATACAGGGCTTTCCCCTAGACAAATGGTTCTGGTTCATAAGCTGAAAGACATTTCATTTTACTCACTTTATTTAATTTTTAATTGATTTGTGATCTGTGGAGGTAGTAGAATCATCTCTTTCTCTCAGATAAAGTTCTCTGAGTATAAATTAGTTGGAAATCCCGCCATGCCATTCTTTCCAAGGGGGTTTAAATTTTGCACCCCGCTCTAGGTCTGCTCAAGCTTTGCATTATCCCAAGGCAGCTGCAAAGTCTAGTTTTAAGCAGCCTGACAGCAAGGCAGATAAGGATGTAGTCGACTCAACCAGTACCCCAACGGACCCCATAATGTATTTCCTATAGCTGTTCCCAAACAGATGCCAGATCGTTTGCTGATGAGTCTTTCGTGAAGATTTCCAGTATCCCAGTCTGCCTCCCAACCTATTCAAATGCCACTGATTTCGAGTACAGTGAAAAAACACCACTCTGAAATACTAACGTGAATCGGCCTTTACATGATTACTGAAGTACTTAGCCATCACAAGAAAGTTTTTTGGTTTATTTTGCTGCACTCAGGCGTTCATGCTGCCAAAACCCAAATGGCTCTGCTGGAAATCATATAATGTTCCATAGAGATGGCAGGCTTCTTTTATTTTATTTAGAGAGAAGTAATTGCTGAGGCTGCTGTGCTTTCCAAAAATAGATATCTGCAAAACAAATTAATTTTACATTTGCATTTTATAGCCTCTTCACTGAAGTATTTTCCCTCAAAATACATAAGTTCAAGAAAGTAACACATTATTAGTCACTTCTTCAAAAACACCAAACATGCAATATATATTATCTAAAAGCCTCTGCTTTATTTCATAGCATAAGTTTCTTCTTTGAAATGTTTTACATGAAATACATGACAGAATTGTCACCTTATTTTGGAGTTTATGATATAAACAAAGTCACTGTATAATTCACAGCATAAAAACTTGTTTTCTGATGGGGAAAAAAATTGAGTCTTAGTGCCACACTATAAAGTTAATTGGACCGCTGGGAAAAGATATTTCAGGTAAGCAGCCACGCTAGATACTTCTTTGCTACCATGTATAGATATTTTTCTCTGAATCCATCAGTTTGGTTACATTTTCTCTAACAGAGTAATTTAAATTATGCATAAAGCTTCTCTCTAACCTATTTTATACTAATATCAATACAACATGCAAATCTTCAGCAAGATGCTCTTGCTGGGAAATGACGTTCACTGCAAAAAGCTAAGTTTACAAGGAGTTGTGACGGCCCGTTTCTTGTTTTCTGGACCTGTTCTTCTCAGCACTGATCACTTGAATCTTTGTTTGGTTTCAATAAGCTGGACAGGATAAGTGCTATAGCATGCTGACATGAAGCGCTTTGCACGTACTCTTAAGCCAAAGCACAGAGGTTAGAACCAGATCAACTGAGCCTGGAGCGATTGCTCCTCATTTATTCCTTTCAGAATAATAACATTCTACTTTAGGCAGAACTACTGATTATTGGTCATGCCTTCTGGTAAAGTTGAAAAGGAAGGAAGAATTAACTCAAGCTAAGATAGGTGACTGAACCCTTATCAGGTGCGACTTATCCGTGAACGACTCTTGTGAGTAGGATTAAAATTTACAGTAATGACATCATCAGACAACTCTGATGTTTCTTGCGATGCATATTTTAAATCAGAAATGCTAGCTTAGGCTGGGGGCACATAGCTAAGCTTTAGCGTTCCTTTAGCTCTACCTGTTGATCTGACCTTAGCCTTAGCTGACTTGCTCAACTTGTCAGCCTCCAGATGTAAATAACTTCTGAAGAATGAAGAGAAAGGCAAGCTTTATACTTTCAGCAAAGTAAAGCAGAAGGTGGAAATAAGAGATTTTACACATCCCGTAAGAGAACAGGAAGGACAGATTACTCAAAAGGATTTTTTCCAAAGCACTGACATAGCTCTTAGAGCTTTTGCCAAAATACACCTTTGAGCAGGGATAAAAAATATTTATACTATCCCTTAAGAAAGTACGCAACAATCTGTACAAATACAAGTACCTATTTTGTATGCAGCATTTCTAGTGCTAATTGTTTCAACTAGATTTTTCAATTATAATATTGGTATAGTATTATGAGGTACAATCTGGAATAAAAAGAATGACTGTAAGAATGAATAGTAAGTTGCATTATGAAAGTACTTCCAGCTGGCAATGCTTTGCCTTAAGTGATTCCTTGAAAATGCAATGTAAATTAAAGGCCAGCTTGTGTAACAGAACTTGATACCAGTGCATAGATTTTTTTTTTAATAGAAAAATTCCTGTCTATGAAAGCTCTTACGTAGACATTTATTTTTAGGCAAAGATAATCATGCATCTTCACAGCCATACAAATTAAAGAGGAAAACAGAACATTGTAATAATGGATAAAGATTCAATTTACATTCCATTTTCTACACACATACGGGAAAACCACAAATCATTTTATATACGACAGACCTTTTGATATGTGTGTACATATAAGAACAGTCTCTTAACATCTTTCCAGTTGTTTTTCCCTTCTTCACTCAAATGACACCTTTCAATGTTAAGACAATTATCAGGCAGTGAAGGTCTAGCTGTCTTGCTAGAATTGTCATACAGGAAACCCACAGATGGGCTGCAAACATCTTCTGGATAAATAATATTTATCATGTACCTTTGTACTTGTCATCTGCACTATAATTATTAATATACCTTCCCCTCCCCCAATTATTTTAACAATACCAGCCTCTCCGCATCTGTTAGAAAGCATCCTACTACCAAACTATTTTGCTTTTTCTCTTCCAAATATTGATTTTTGCCCCCCTACCCGTTCACATTATTGTGAGATCTAGGACAGGCATTACTCAGTCCTGAGCCTGAGAAAACCCAGAGGATCTCTTGATCCTGCTGAGTCAGAAAAGGTTTCTGTATGCCACAGGAAGGGAGCAACTGGCAGCTTTGTAACAGGATTCACAACAGGAGGTAAACACAAGGCAGAGGACTTACTTCATGCTAGGTACGCTAGTTTGCTGATTTCGATTATATAACGTTACTGGCACATAAAGAAAGAAACTCAAAGGTAAAGCAAATCCTTGCAAGATTATTGGAGAAGGTATTTGTAGAATTAATTATCTGCTTACTAAAACTACATTCACATAAGGAAAATTCACCATTAGTCCCCTTGCTGTGAGGCAATATAAAATTAAATCATGTAACTTCAGGCACCTCAAGGTTGGGGCAGAGACAAAAATTCTCACATTTTATGTTTGATGGTAAGGAAATAGAATAGCAAAGGTATTTCTGGTTTTACTACCTTCAGAAGGATGTCACTGGTGGCATTCAGTAGAGTCCAACTACTACAAGCTTACGTTGCAGCCTTTAGCAGATTCTGCCCTTCGTCAGTTCTTCATATTGAAAATCCTTCTCTCATACCTTTGTTTCATTTTGTTCCATGTGATTCTCACAAGGTATTTAGGGCTGGGACAGTGTACGTCTTTATGAATATGTGTACTTTATGAGTATGTGTACAGTGCTGACCACTGCTGGATTCCAAGCTGTGCCAGACACTGTAGTAATACTATGATTATGACTTATTATACTTCTTTCATCCATGAACAGTGTTACAAAATTACTTGAAGTTCTCATTGCTTTTGATACCCTATTTTTTTCTTATGACAAATATGGGAAGACACTTGTAACTTGGTAACAGCATCTTGAGACTTAAAAAAAGAATTAAACTCCCAAAAGACACAATGAAATGCTGTTTTATGGTAAGAACACAGGTAGGGAATTAAGAGGAACGGAGCATTCCTTTTAAATGACCCTCTGTCAAACATGAGAATTTTCTTTTTTGGGGGGGATGGGGGGTATACATATGTTAACTATTACCCCAATAAGGATGGAATGCCTAAAAAGTGGTATTTCTGTGAAAAGAAAGCCCAGCTAAAAAGAATAGTACTGAAAGAAATGCTGGGTTTTTTAAAATAAATTTTATTGTCTCACTCTTTAATTCCCAGTAATGTACAAAATCAGTCTACAGGCTTCAGCACTCAACTGGGTTGGTAAATTTGACCTAGAACTGGTTTCCAGCTGAAAAATAATGTTGGATGAAAGCCGCCTTATTGCTCTCTTCTCACCCACAGAGATGATCTATTTCTGCAAGTCAAGCTGTACATAATCTGTGCTGTGTCAGAAAATGCACTCACGCGCTCACACCGTGCCACATAAGCAAACAAGAGTAGTTGCAATAACAATAATGCAGGACATCCCCACTCACTAATGTTTCAGCTTCTCCCTTGATTTGCCTTAAAGGAAGGGGAAAACCCCGCATCAGTTATTGGCTCTTACTGTGAGCATTTGACATAAGACACTCAGGTTCAGCAACATTTTACTTCACAAGTAGATTTTACTGTTATATACCCCTTATGAAGAGCATCAGTGTTGTGAAAAATTCTGCTTATCACAGTATGTACTTCTATAATCTCTGACCTTTTTGTGCTCTGAGCCCAGAATAGTCCCATATCCTTCAGCAGCAATTCTGTCCTTTCTTTCACCAGGTATGACTGTGATATACCTACTTGTCAGCTCCTGGGAGGCTGCTCGGTTGCAATATTCATTTGAACTATAAATCTTCTTTTAAGTAGGTATTTGTTTAGCTTATGTACTCAACAAGTTGCTTTTGGTTGTGGTTTTTTTTTCTCTTTTTCCTTCCCCCCCCAAAAAAAGAAAGTCTGAAACAGATATTCAGGAATGTGTAAATTTTCTCTTTTTTTTTAAGCTATGAAATCTGCAAACCTTGTTGACATATATAAGACTATTAATTTACCTTCATTGTATTGTCATACCTACCAGACTTGTTTAACTTTTTCTGGGCTCTCCTCCTATCTTTTTTTTATTAGCATGCTGCTCTCGTACGTTGGACTTTCAACCCTGTGGCCATGACCATCTCTTTTTGTACATGTTCATGCCACAGCTACCTGTAACTGTGGATATACTAACACAATATAAATATCAAAGCGTAACAGTATTCTTTAAACACCTCTTAACACCTTTGTCTCCTAATTTTGATCCTACTTGTCTATCCACATTCAGTAAAGCTGTTGGTTTATAACGCATTTAGATTATGAGCTTTACCACCAGCAGTTGTTCACAAGTATATTCAAAAGTACTGATAAAATAAACATAATTTAGCATCAGCAACCTTCTAGGATGTTAATCTTAATTTCCTGAAAAAAGAGAATCTTCTCTCCTCCCCCTTGTATTTCTTCAAGAATTCTATCAGCTTCAAGAAAACATCAGAAAAGCTACTAAATCTTTCTTCTATAGTTTGAAAGAGACATTGACTTGAACTGAAATTTGACTGGATATTTTCAGAAAGGTTTGGAGGTGTCTCCTTACTGCACTTGTAACTGGGTTGCTGATGCAAATCTGAGTACACAAATCTCATTTGAAAGGCAAAGCATTTTTTTGCCCAAAGTTAATTTTATCAGCACAAAAATTAAGGTCAAAAGGAAACTGCCTTCCCTCCTTGAGACTCCGACTGCCAGAAAACACAATGTTTATCGTGCATTCTCCACTTCAGCTGACTACAAAGCCTTCCATTCCAAATCCCGTATTTTTACCAGAATGCTAACGCTGCAAACCATAAAGTCACACAGATCAGTAAATATCTGTACTACAATACAGTGATGTACTACAATTCCCCAGATTCCCCATTTTTCTTGTTATCTAAGGCTAAGAGGTAATGTTACAATAAATTTTCTACGTAACTTCTAAGAGGCCCACTGGAGTCAATGATCATTTCTCTTTTTATGTAAGAATTTGTACTGGGGAAAAAATTGGCAGGTACAGGATTTTAAGATGTAGCCTAATTATAACTTGTTACCTACTTGTAAAGGATCCTTCCCAAATAAATAAACTTGTCAGGTTTATTCAAGTCATGTGTTTTGCTTTCTTTTCCTGATCATTTTTACTTTCTTAGCTAGCTTACTTTGCAATTTATCTACTGCATTTTTTTTTGCCTGTATACAATTCCTCCCTTTCCTAGGCTCCCTTCACAAGGCAATACCAATTTTCCAATACGACCTACCATACTACATCTTATCTCAGCATTCTAGCCATGACTTTCAAAATTAACACCCAGGAGAAAAAGATACTGGTGATGCAAAACATATAGTTGCAGTAAGAGAGATTCACATGCAGGAATACCTGTATAGTCCACTTGAGGCCTATCTATCGCTCCATCAAAATTCTATAAAAAATTCAGAGAGACAAAATCCTCACCTGTCATCCTCTTACATATATCTTCATCTCCTGCTACTCTGTTTAAGGTTACCGACATTTTGCACACAGGTTAAATCTAAATAATTGAATTTTCCATACTATATCCGTAAACTAAATAACTGACCACTCTTTAAAAATCAATAGGTGTAGATTAAATTTGTAATGATAAAAACAGGGCTTTCTTTTCCACAATAACATGGAATCATAAGATACATGCCTAGAAATTATTCAGATTAACCTGCGTAAGAGGTTACTTTTAAACAGTAGTGTTGGTGTGCTATAGGGAAGAAAAAACCCCACATTTCTATTCCTTGTATATACTTCTTGTGGGCACACTTTAAAAAAAAGTCCTTACTCTCAAACCTAGCCTGCAAATGGAAGCACAACCTGTTATCTTCAAACCCAAATTATCCCATACACAGATCTAAAAAGCTGATAACCAGCTATTGAGACATCAGTTGTAGCAACCAAGAGGTTACTTCATTGTAAATAGCAGAAGATTATTATGTTCCATAAAGAAAGACTAGGACAATGAAATGGTCTCACCAGAAAACTGAGAAAACATCTACTGAAGAATTAGGGAGCTCAGTTTTTCCTTTTCCCTGGATGGCAGTGGGGGGGAAAGGGTCCAGGAAACGATGTGCCATTCTGCATGCATGTATCCAATGGGATGCTCATAAAAGAACTGTTAAAGAACAACTTGTCCTACGCAGCTAAATAAAAGAGCATAAATAGGCTCTCATGATGAATCACAGCCATCTGTGCAGGCCAACGTATGCAGAATTAAAAGGTGGTTCTGGAACTATTATAATATCCCATCTTCAATCTATGGAAAAAAAAGGCAGTGACCTACTTCAGTCTCTCCCTAGGTGGACTGGATGGTCTTTTCCTTGAAAAAATGGAAAAAAATAAAGACATTAAAATTACTATTGGAGAAATGTTTTTCTGGGTCTTAAGCTCATGTACGAAAGAGCAGAACTGTCTTTCTCCACCCATATAAGCCTGGATACCTGCAAATTTGACCTAGTCTTTTTAATACACTTGCAGAAAACCTTCCAGCCTGTATGCTGTTGCATAACCTTAACCCAAGACTGTCTGGCCAGGGGAAAGCACTAAGGCTTTGAATAAAATATTTTTATATTTATATTTGCATTTATTTAACTATGTCAGGGAGTGAAAATTAACTTTCCTTCATTATTTTTCTTCAGCTATATTAGTCTAAGACAGAACTACATTCTTTCCCATTTGAGAAAAAACTCACAGGCTTTTCCCTTTAAGTAAAATACTTACGTCCCAGTGGACTGTGTGACTACCATGAGAAGCCACCTCAGGAGGGGAAGCAGATCAGAACTTTGGCAACTTGGAAATGAGTTATAATTTCTCAAGTTCAAGCATCTGTTCATAGCTCAAGATTACCAGCACTAGTTTGGGGGCCAGCTTTCCTTTTCCTCTTCTAATTCAGCCTCTTCAGTGCTGAGAAGTCTCCACATGATGGCACCATAAATATCCGAAACTGCTTTTCTTGACCGAAATAAGGCGGAAAGCCTGGTGCCAGTGCCTGGAAGTGTCTGTACCTGTACCCCACAACATTATGTCTGGCTACTGGTTAGTCCCTAATATTCTCTAACAGTTTCGAATGTTTCTCTCTAGTCAAGAAGCAGAGTAACACCTCGATCACGCTTTTTTGTTCTTTGACTGAAGTATCTGACAAGCAAAAATTTTTCCTCTTCAAAGACAAATAATCTAACTGCAGTAGTTAATCTGAAGATATTTTTTTTTTCCAATAACTGTTATTAGCCACGAGATTTTTGGCAAAATGAACCAGGCTGAATAGCTTACAGGTAAAGCTGTTATTTGAATTATGCAAGAGGGCTATTTTATGTTTTTTAAGATAAATAAGTTGCTAAAAAATGTAATTACCTCCAAACAACTGAAGTCAACTGTAAGCTGACAAATGGCTTTGTAACTATTTCAAGCAATAAGGAAGAACTGGTTATCCTTCTACCTGACAATCAGGAAAACTCGGTAATTTTTGTTTCTTTGTTTGTTATGTTGGTCCTGATAGCAAGTTCTGACTTACCTAAACTATATTTAGAAGTTCCATGAGACAGACCTTATCTGAAGAAAATTTTTATCTTGCAAAGTTTGAGAATTTCAATTTAGAAAAAAACAGAGACAAGATTTTCAAAATAAAGCGTGGAAGACTCCTGTATTTACAGCAGGCTCCAGACAGCTTCCAAGAACTTTCATCAAAACAGTGGAAAAGGGTAACTTCCACTGAAGTTAGTCACTTTCACTTTCTTCAGTCTCCCAAATACAGCCCACCCTTCCACACTTGTCTTAGAGAAGTATAAGGTGATTAAGTAAAACGATTTTTAAGATGGCACCAGAAAAATGTCATCAACGGCTTAAAGAATTTATATTATGCTATTGTAACAATGGCTGGCTGCATCGGAAATATAAAGTAGGCAATTTACTTTAATGAAATTAGAAAGTGGTTTGAAGGAAATCCAACAGTCTGTTTTAAGCCAATGACAGAGCATTGGATCTTTTGATGCCCTGTCATCCTAGGATCCAGAATGAACGTTTGGTCTATTCTTTTCCTTCTCTCTCTCTCTTCCCCCCCCCCCCCCGCACCGCCCAGTACCTTCACTTGGCTGTGTGAAATTCCTTGGCGGGAAGACTAGCTTTGTTTAGCACCAGTAGATCTTTCAAGAAGGAAGTGACTTACAAGGAAGTTGATTAAAATGTTGATCATACAGTACCCCAAGTTTACCCACTTGTGTGATCTCCAAAATCTACTACTCTGTCCCCCTCTCCCAAGGTTCAGAGCATAACTCTCCTACTGACCTTTACATCTCAAATCTTTAGCCCCATTTTTTTGTTGAATTATATAGGTAACGTAGGAGCACCTCGAAGTACAGTATACTATTTATTGTCACTGAGGACCATGTCAGCACTAAGAGAAGGGTTCTGTGTATATCTAGCTTGTTTCTGAAAACTAACCTACAGTTGTTTGCATCAGAGGAGCAGAGCTATTGGAGAATGTCCACGTCGAGATACAACACAGTTTTTCCCCTCATTTATGACATAACTCATAGCCTTTTAGCATAGTCTACAAACATGATCCACTTGAATTTCCACCCTGGAAGTATTTATACAGACCTGTAATAGCCACAACTAAACCGAGATCTGACATTTATAGTTTCATAGAACTGCAATGAGCTCCCTGGTCCCATCTGCAACAAGTCTCTTTGCTAACGAGCTGTACATCTTCTCCTACTGAGAACCATGTCTGAAAGCAGGAAAGACTTTCATACTGTTCCAAGAAGTTATTCAATTGTTTTAATCGCCTCTAGTGTGTCTGTAGGGCAATAAGTAATTTTTTTAAATGCCTGCAATGATTTGGAATATAAGAGGAAAGGCCAAAATGGAAATAAGATGTTCGTTAACTTGTTGAATATATTTACATTACCATCAATTTGAAGGCATGTAAAGTGTAGTTCTCTAACCCAATATACAAGGAATTATCAAAATATATCAGTACAGAAAGCATAGTGACAAAAAGTTAATGTCAGTAAAACCCAGTACAGCTTATTATAAACTCACAGGCAATTTGGAACGTGAGTTTAAAATAGACTCTTTCAAATACAGTTGCTCTTGAGTGACTTATTTTATTTTTGCTAATGGAATAAGGTTAAAATGACATGATGATAAGAAGTCTCAACTTTTTAATTATGTATCTCCTCTCATTTTAAGCCTCCACTCTAGTATAATTTCTCTTTACTGACACCCAGGCTCCGGTTCGCCTGAGGAAAGCAGGCTCCGTCTGCCGCAGCTACACATTCGCTGCCTCTGCCCGGGCACGGGAAGGCTGGTGCCGCCGGGCCTGGAGAGCGTGGCTCAGTTCTGGAAATACAGCCTTGTTCCAGGCATGCCAGGTCTTCTCTAGGGACATCATGGTCCTCTTCCTCCTCTTCCTCACTGAACCGGAAACAAGTAACTAATGTACTCCCTTAGGTAGAAACCTCACACAGTCCTCCTTGCTAGAAGGTATACGTGAGATCATCAGCCATTAAAAATAGAAAGGGATAAAGCAGTGCTACTTCTATGTAAAATGCAAGCATTTAATCATTATATACAGTGCCAGGACAACCCTGACTTTGTACTGAAGTAAATTAGCATATTTCCTAACCATTTTTATTGAAGAAATATTTTTGAATTTTTATGATTTATGCATAGACTTCCTCATTCATTATTCATTCTCACTGAAATACTTCTCTTGCCAAGTGGCAAAAGGTATCTTTAAGTTGAAAAAAAGGTTAATTCACACACATTTCTGTCCTTCCCCTCAAGAAGTTGAAGGAGGGAGGGAGAACAAGGGTGTCTTTACGTTCCACGTTTTCCCTCTCACATTTCGGGCGCCTTGGTCCCCCTGCAGTGACAAAACAGTTTCTTAAGTCTTCTTATGGAAGCTCCCAAGTATGGGAATGTAGAAACTCTGGTAAGAGGCAGCGGGAGTCAAGTTCTGTTCTTGGCAAAGGCCGGGGTTACCCAAGGGTAGTTACTTCTGACACAGGACATGAAACAGCTCTGAGCAGCTGAGCAAACACATGTGGAAATCCTCGGCTTCCCCGCTTCGTGCCCTACAGGGACTGTGTTGGTTTTGACAGGCCACGCCATGGAGTACCTTGCCAAGTCAGTCTGTCAAAGTGTCTCTTAGGATGCTGTTGTACCTCGCATGAATGGGAACAATCCGTGACCTAGAAATAGCAAAAATGACTACCGTCATCCCACCCAAGACAACTGAGAGCTTGCAATATGCTACTGACAAATTAGCTGTTAGAATATATGTTCCACTAGTGTACTCCTTGAAGTAGTATCTGCTGACTCACGTTTCAGTCCTCTGTTGCAAATACATTCAGCATGGCTTCTCTAGAAATCGATGCGTACCTGAGGAAGTCAGAGGAGCTAAACACAACGCTGCTTGCATGACTGGAAGCCCTATCTCCTTTCTTTACAACATGATGAAAGTAGTTATTAGTGCTTGTCAAAGGATGGTTCCACTTCCCTTTCACCTGCTCCACAGAAAACGTTTTCCTTTCTGTGAATAAAGGGAAAAGCAGAAATACTGGGTTTGCGATGTTATTGCCATGACTCATGGGAGCTGTAGTGCATAAAACAGCCACACAGCTGCAAACACCTGTTTTCTTCATTTACAATGAGTTACGGGAGATACACTGGATTCCAATGCTAGAATAAAACTGAAAGAGTTGTGTAAGATAACTTGAAGACCACCATAAATACATATATTACACTTGCTTTTTGTATATATATATATATACACACACACATCTCTCTCACATTGTTTTTCCCAGTCAGCAACATTTGCATTTGATTTTGTGATATTCTGAGGATTTGTTTTGAAGATTGGGGTTTCCTTTTTGTTTATGCTCATGTTTTCCTTTAAAAAAAAAGTTTAGCTCTGAGTCTAGCTCTTTGTCAAATATCACTGCAACATTAGAAATATAAACTATGAGCTCTACATTAAACATTTCATATTTTATTAAGAGTTTTTATTCTTCCATGCACTTCTAAATACCATAATGATTTAATGATTATGATGCATATGAGAATTAAGTGACTCCGGTGTAAAAAAATACCCCAATATGTCATATCACTTCTGATTCATAAAAAAGAAACTCCATTTATTGCTTCTTCAGTCAATATATTTACAGCTTTTAAGAAAAGTTATTATATTTTAAAAGTTTTCTCCTATGGAACAGTAATCTTAATCCTGACAGGGAAAGAGACCCCCCTAACAGTAGCAGTAATAGCAGTTCTGCTGATGTCAACAGTCATTTTTCATTATTAGCTCGATATATAATTTCAGTTACTTAAATTCAGATGCTCTTGACCTAGTTTCTTTTTATTTTTAACCTAAATAACCCAAATATCTAGGAAAAGGCTGAAACGTTTCTGTAGAGGTTGGGAACATTCAACACATGATAATATGAATGCTACATGCATATCTTTACTTACATGTTGCCACCATGCTTGAGTATAGAAAGCTGAATCAAATGAGGAAGGTAAGAAAAAGGCAAAGCAATGTCAAAGATGACATTCCCCTCACTGTTTCATGAGGGACAGTTAAAAAACCCTCAGCCTGACACCTGCTCAGGTGGTAAATTTTACTCAAATGGAAAGAAACGCTACAACCATAAAGCTGCTGGTCTGGAAGGCAACGGAACAAAAGAGAGGTGCGCCAGGGCTGCGTCACAAACAGCCCACTGCAAGACAAAGTCAATCTGTCCAAGGAAGAGATGATGTTAATTGGGCTAAAAGGAACTGTCAAAAGCAGACACGGATGGATCTCATGTTAGGTAAGACTTGTAAGTATTCTGTGCTTTTGGGTTCTAATCTCTTTGTTCTGTAGGTTATATAACTCGGGATGAATGAATAATTATAAGGGAAAATCTTGTGAGTCGTTGTTCGTCGAAAAACCGTTTCAGCACACATTTACTTTTTGAAGGCTCATGGGCCAAAACTGATTTGGCCTCAGGCTAACAGGTTTTAAAACCAGCAAGATTTCAGCCTAATAATGCATTCAAAAGCAGCTAGGTGGTCTGGCTTCTACTCAGAATGAGGAGCAGAAAACAAGATTTGTCATTAGAAGGTGCACTCAAGAGTAATTAAAATGAATTTGAAGCACAGCCCTCTCTGGTACTATAACATCTGTTTTGTATTACCACGTATTTGGAGTAACAGTTGGTCTTTGCTCTTTATGGCTTTCATAATGAAGTGAACCTTAAGAACTAATTCCTAAACATCACTGGCTTGGATTCCTAAGCCTGCTCGATTATAAGCCTTCTCATGCGCAGAAAGGATTATTATTTTCTTATTATGGAGAAAATATAAATATGGAGGGTACTACCACTTTTTGCCAAGAAAGAATGTTTTGAAAGAGACATTCATATATAATTTATACTGCATGCTACAGCTGCAACTGTAAAGCAGCAATAAACACTTAAATCTTAACCCCCCTGTCTCTTGCTAACATGAAGTGGGAATAAACTGTCATTTAATCACATGAGTTAGAGTGGGGTATATTCCAGTCAACCTTAATATTATGAAATAATGCTAGTTGTCAGATGGGTCTAAATTGATACACATTTTTAAAACAGTTCTAAGCAGCATTTGATTTGCATCTCCTGTCTAATTTGAAAATGACCAATAGGTTTTCTGAAACTGAAAAATTGCTGAATGTATGGTTCTTTGTAGAAAGCTTTACGTTTTTAGAATATGCTGGGCATCCATCCATATAACTTAAATACAATGTTTCATACAACATTTCTGAAAACTAATTAAATGCAAAGGTGATCTCTCGAAATACGGGGGACAGTATGATGCTTCTCCTTGAGGAGTCACAGTTCAGTTTTCAAAACACAAAATGTTTAAAGAAGAGAAAGGCAGGAAAATGAAAATGAAGTCATAATTTTAAAGTGATTTAGTTAGAACTTTATTTTATATTCATTGAACTTCACAGCAAACTCCCACTGCCATCAGTTTTGCCGGATTAGATATTAAGTGACACCTCTACACTCTGCAGTTAGACTGCCAAAGCCAGTGTGGTTTCCTACACCGCTTTTAATCTTTATTTCATTATTTCTGACCACTTCTTATTGATATTCCTTAACCACCAATAACAGCTTCCCAATTTTTAAACTGCTGAGGTCACAGGGGCTTAGTTTTAAACAGCATTACTCTGCATCAGTTACCAGCTCATCTGTTCCTCTTTTTCTGTTACATTCAGTACACCTAGCGCATGCCATCAGCACACATTTTACGGAGCTTCAAACAAATATTTACTTCTTGCATTGCTTTGATTTTTTAATTTAAATTTAAAATTTGTGTTTGGATGTAATTTCACAATAATAAATTCAAGTAAGGCTTTCTTGGTTTTGCTTTTTTTCTTCCTGTGAAATGAAGAATTATATCCAGAGTGGAAAAGAGTGTTCCAGCTCACAGCCTGCCTTGGCAAGACTTCCTATAGCCTTAAAAAATGAAAAAGACAAAATAAGCTACTTAAGAAAATTAGTTTCAGTGGGGTCTCTTCTTAAATTAAATACTTTTGCTGATACATGTTGATAAAGTAAATATCCTTGTCAGTAATTTTAAAAATAAAACCAACAAAAAGATCTGATAATAAATTTTATACGTCGTGCAATTCAGCTGCAATTCAGAGAGCTTTCAACCTAGCTTTTGTTCCTTCTGCCCATTCATCCGCAGGAGAAGATCAGGTTCAAGACCATCTAAGGAACCTGAAGGTGCACAAGTCCATGGGACCTGATGAGACGCATCTGTGGATCCTGAGGGAACTGGCAGATGAAGATGCTATGCCACTATCCATCATATTTGAAAAGTCATGGCAGAGTGGTGAAGTTCCCAGTGGCTGGAAAAGGGGAAACATAACCCCCATTTTTAAAAAGAGAAAAAAAGGAAGACCTGGGCCACTTCAGGCCAGTCAGTCTTACCTCTGTGCCCAGCAAGATCATGGAGCAGAACCTCCTGGAAACTGTGCTAAGGCACATGGAAAATAAGGAGGTGATTGGTGACCGCCAACACAGCTTCACTAAGGGCAAACTGTGCCTGACAGATTTGGTGGCCTTCTAGAACGGGGTTACAGCGTTGGTGGGTAAGGGAAGAGCAACTGACATAATCTACCTAGACATGGGCAAAGCATTTGACACTGTCCCGCATGACATCCTTGTCTCTAAATTGGAAAGACATCAATTTGACGGGTGGACCACTCAGTGGATAAGGAATTGGCTGGATGGTTGCACTTAAAGAGTTGTGGTCAATGGCTCAACGTCCAAGTGGAGACTAGCGATCCGTATTAGGATCAGTGTTATTTAACATCTTTGTCAGTGACATGGACAGTGGGATTGAGTGCACCCTCAGCAAGTTTCCCAAAGACACCAAGCTGTGCAGTGCGGTCGACACGCTGGAGGGAAGGGATGCCATCCAGAGGGACTTGACAGGCTCAAGAGGTGGGCCCGTGCGAACCTCGTGAAGTTCAACAAGGCCAAGTGCAAGGTCCTGCACCTGGGTCAGGGCAACCCCAAGCACAAATACAGGCGGGGCGATGAGTACATTGAGAGCAGCCCTGCGGAGAGGGACTTGGGGGTATTAATGGATGAAAAACTGAATACAAGCCACCTATGTGTACTCACAGGCCAGAAAGCCAATCGCAACCTGGGCTGCATCAAGAGGTGATCCTCCCCCTCTACTCTGCTCTGGTGAGACCCCACCTGCAGTACTGCATTCAGCTCTGGGGGCCCCAACAAAAGACAGACATGGACCTTCATGAGCAGGTCCAGAGGAGGCCATGAAGATGATCAAGGGGCTGGAGCACCTCCCCTACGAAAAGAAGGTGACAGAGTGCTTTTAAGAAAAAATGATAAACCAAACTCTTTCTGCTGTCAAATAATCAGTGCTTCAAAACGTTGCCTGCCTAAGGTATCTGCCATAAAAGGAAACCAAAATCCTAACCTTTTCTGAAGAAATTTAAAAAACAGCTCTTCAAGAGCTAGAGAGTTTGCAGCATGTACTATTTGTACATACATGCTTCAGTTAATTGCCAAATATATTAAGTTCTGAGGGGGTTCTTTTGCTTTTTGTTTTTAACATGTTCTACAAAAATCTTCCTACTGGGGAGACATATAGAGCCCTGAGTAAATAATACACTGTATTTTAGAAACTGAAATGTATGTATTAAAGTCAGGGAAAGATGTCTGGATGTGTGCTATAACATTAGAGATCTGCGGATGAGTTGTGTAGGACTGCGTCAAACTTACACAGAGTTGGTACACAGCTTTCAGGGGAATTTTTAAAATGGGTAAGAAATACGAATAGCAGCTTTCTACTGATGTAGGCAGTCAGAAATTATCTGATGGAGTCGCATGTGGATCTTTGTTCTAATTCAGCAGAAAAAAGTCCTCTGAATTCAGGATGCACATCAGAAGTACTCAAGTCTCCTCAGCAAAGAGAGGCACTCCTTTCCTGTTCTATCTCATCTTCCACTACCGCATGACAAACACAGGGAACTTACTTGCTTATATGTTTTTTATCCACCATACATTTATTTCTATGACAACTTCACTGGCACTCAAAATCGCATTCTTTTCCCTCTGATTTAGTTTGCACTCTTTCCTTATTGTATTCCTTTATAGAAGTTCATTCCAGTCTAAGCCTCTATGGCTAGAAATATTTCCTCCACCACTTTTTATTCTTGTGCAAATATCTTTTCCTAATTATTTTTTTTCACCCCAAGTTCCTTTGCAACCTGAAGTTTTATTTGAAAAGCAATACACCATGCTAATACAGGGTTGAAAATAAACAGTCAAAGAAAAAACATCCCACAGAATGCCAGGATGCCCAGGACATTTGCATGATTATATAGAAACTTCAATTTCTATCTGTTCTGCTGAATTCTGTGGATGGGTTTTAAAATTAGAAACTTCTCTCATGCATGTCATTTTAAGAAGCAATGGTAATAACACCCACCCTAATTCAGCAAGTGCTTATAGGTGCAGGTCTGTCCCACACTTGCTTAGAGCTCCCTTGGCTCTCAGAAGTGCTCAGCATGGATGCTGCATCTTATACGTGCTCAGTTAACTACAAGTCCAGAGCCTTTGCCAGTACAATTCTTCAAAGATGTCAGGAAAAAAAGTCCTTACCTTATTTAAAGTATTGGCAAAAATCCCACCAATTTTGCTTGAAACAGGATTTCACCCAAAACGCGGCAGTTAGCAGGTTAAAGAGCAATGGTTTAAGTTTCACTCGCTTACATCGTTCCACGTTGGTAACATGCTAACCCAAGACAGTTGCATTAGCTGAAGTTAAATGCTTTTACTTTCTGATACCAAAACACTGTATTAGCACATGTCCTCTGAAGTCTCAACCTGTCTTCTAATGGTCTGAGATCACTCTTGTTTGAAAAGTATGAGAGGAAAGAAATCAAATGGGCATACTAAAATTACTGTGCCATTGTATTTTATTCACCATAGTATCTTTCTACCTAAACACTTGAAATGCTGGTGTTGAAAAATGGAAACATTTTTGCAATTACTTTCCCTGAAGTATCAAGTTTCAAACTTGACATGATCATTTAGTCTTCCCTGTGGTCACTGATGACAGCATAAGAGTTCTTAGGATGAACTCATTTTAATCACATTTTTGTCTTTTCCTGGGGGAAAAACTAGTATTGTATCTTGTTGTGTCAGAAATGGTCAGAGTGGTGGTATTCAGAACAGAAAGAAAAGTATTTTGTAAAATCCAAAAGGAAAAACCAAGATTGATCAATCACTGAGTCAGAAGAAAACACGCACTGGGGAATGTGACAATGACAAAAACAGGTTAGGAAAGGTTTAAAAATGCCTTTTGTGAAAGAAGAATTCTTGATTGCTGTTTTGACTTCTCAGTTCTCAAACATAGCCTTTAACATTCCTAAACGTTCAGCTTTTTATTAGAAAAATCATAGTGAGATCAAATTTGGCTTTTAAATCAGTGGATTTTTTTCAATCCCAATTTGATTTAATTTTCAGAAAAGGGAGAATACTTAGTTATGGTTTTTAAGTTTCTAACTATTTTGATTTTGGTTTGAACATAGAACAAAATGGCACATGTCCCTAGTTTTAAAAAGGATTATGAAACACCTCCATAAAGCAAAATCACCAATCTCCAAACCCTGTTGCTACATGAAAAGGAACAAAAATGAGAGTGGCAGTAAAGGTCTTCCTGCTTTCATTGCTCTGCTTAAAGGTACAGGCAAAGAAGAAAATTTATTACACGGCACAAGTGGATATGAGTAACTTCTCAGATTGCTGTACATATAAAAGTTCCTTTCAGGATAATTCTGAAAGGAAACTGGGAAAGACAGAACGGCAGTGATATCCAGATGGATATTCAATATTTTGTTATCTAACTTGTATTTTAAACTAATGAGCAACTTAGGCAATGTTACAAAAATGATGGCCAAAGACATGCAAGCTCTTAGATACGGTCGACACGTGCTATAATGAATGATAACAGATAGGATTTTCCCTTACAGTGCAGAACATCTGAATTCAGTACAGTGATAACTACTATTTCGAGAAAAGCACAAACACTCCCTTCAAACAAAACAGACTGTTATTTCTGAGGACATGAAAAATAGCTTGCCAACATTTTATAGTCAAAAACCATTATGGATTCAAAAATCACCACAGGAAAACACTCCAACAGCATTGCTGCTCCTAAAACTTTGTGTTGAATAGTTTTATGTTTAAGACCTTGCAGGTATTTAGCTATTAAAAAGGCTCTTGCTAAATTTTAGTAAACACCAAACATTTCTCTTCTGCATTAGCAGTTCAATTTCCTTCTACATCTTCTCCAGGATGGGTACAGATTGATCACACGCTCAAAACCAAACTCTAAGGAAGTAATAATGGAGATAAACCCTCATATTAAAGAAAGTCAGTATCATTTTTCTTAAATTACAATGAAGTGAGCAAAGAAACCCTGAAAAGAATTTCCTGAAGAAGGGTTTTAAAAATAGGAGTGAATCCTCGCAACAGGCAGAAATGAAGTTTTTCAGTAAAAGCAGCCACCTGACCGAACACATTTTTTGTTAGCAGCTTTCTGCAGGTTTTACTGGAAAAATGCAGTTAAAATCCAAATATAACTTTACATTTTATTTTCGCACCAAAAAAACCCCCACGAAACAGCTATTTCACTGCCTGTTCCCCAGGTCAGTAGCCCAGAGAACCCAGCGAGCCCTACGGACGTGCAGCACGATGGAGCCGGCCAGCTTTGGGGTCAGCCAGCTGAAGCCACAGCCCTTCAGGGAGCCGCCGCTCAGCGCCCCGGGTGCTCGGTGTGACTGCAGCCGTGGGCGCCCGGGGACCCTTAGCCTCCCCGACGCTGGCAACAGAGACAGGCAAGCTATTTGCTTCCTGGGCGGGATTCAGTATTTCTGGTGGAAATGGAGTCGTGGGTAGGCGACTGGCTCGGGCTGTGCGTTTTCCTGCCCGAGAGCAAGTGGGCAAGGCTGGAACCAGACTTCATGGCTGCTACAGAAATCCTGGGTGGAGACAGTGTGGGGCGGGAGGACTTCCCGGCTGCAGTCACTGGTTTTGGCAGGGGTGGGGTGGGGGCGGGGGGTGGATCTTTACTTTCTCCAGATATTCTGATTACTTCTTTGCAGAGTAAATCCAGATGCTTTGCACTTGATACGTGATCAAGCATTCTGCTGTAACTCTAGCCCCTGACACAGACATCACTGGCTATGAACTGCTCTTAACACTCCAAGATCGTCTCTACGTATGACTGTATACCCCCATTAAGTAATATATGAGTACCTTGTGATACACACTTACTTAGTTTATACATGAATTTCTTTCCTTACCACTTTGTGCAAAGATGACAACATATTATGAAACTTGAGTTAAACTGATGGAGAAAAGCCAAGATAGAAACACGAATTTCACAAGCTTGTACAGATAGGCACATCAAGTGCCCTAGAAAGAGCTCATATATATATATATATACACACCTCTGCTCATCAAATGAGAGAACGTAACATTTTCAACAGACAGCTGGGCAAATCTTACAATCTGAATACCAGAAGGACACCTTGAACAAGATGAGATTCTTTGAGCTAGGAAAACAAAGAATAAAACCTACAGCCGAAATGGTCCAACAGACCATACCCAACTGAAAACTCAGAATGCTCAGTTTATAAAAAAAAAAAAAAGAAGTTGCAGTGACTAAGACTGGAGTCATGATATGACCACATTATCCTACCATATTTTTAATATAAATGAAGTGGCTCAATCTTAAATTCAGAAAATAATAACAGTCACTACAAATGAGGAAAAAAGGTGCACTTTTTCCATTCCACAAGAAAATGGTTTTGTTTTTGTGGGGTTTTATTAACAGAGATTTTCAATACTTCACAATGCTCTATGATGAAGTAGATGAGATTCATCATTTGCCTTGATAATTATGTTTGTTAGCAATGAGAAAAATTAAGCTTCCCTTAGATTCACTTAGGAATACTGTGGCAGAGAAAAATCCAAATGCAAAATGAAATCACATATTGCATTTAATCTCTAGAAGCAAATTCAAACAAATGAAAGTACAAGACTGTGTTGCTATAGTTCTAATTTTAAAGCCAGAACTACACCTTGAATACAGCTGCTGTTACAGAAACTACAGAATGCTGCCTTAGAATATATTATAAAGGAAGAAGAGTACCAAATGTGTTAATGTTAAATTAAGAGAATTTTTACTCTTAAAAGAAAGAAAAGCTATCCTTGAAGGTTAACTTGAAGAATAAAAGAGTTGTAGCCCCTATTTTATTTTTTAATAAAAGTCAAATAATAAGGTAATTGCTTATGACTGTTTTTGAGATTTCTGATTTCTGAGCCTCCCTCTCAAATGTGCTATTAGGCCTTCTATAAGCACCAACAGCAATAAACACTACAATGCTTGTTTTAGTAACAAAGCTAGAGGTTTCCTATGATCATAACTTCCAGGATAGTGTTAGGAGCCTATGACATGAAAAAACCCACACAACTAGAACACAGTTGTTCACTTCTAGCCATTGCTGCCTAAAAGAAATCTGTCTGCTTACCAGCAACTCATTAGCTGCAACTTTATGACTTTGCAAGGGCTCAGAACTTTTCTCCACAGGATACCAGAAAGATGAAATACAGACCAACGCTACTGACATGACAGAAAAAGATCACTTGACCGAGAAACAGGAGATTCAAATAAGTTTTTCATTTCACCATCACCAATATAACAAAAAATTAGACTTCCTGATTTTCAATTTTCTTGCAGTTTTCCTCTAAAAAGGCAATGCAGCTGATCAACACCAAAAAAAAAAAAAAAAAAAAAGAGGAAAGTAAGTAAGACTAGAAGACTTTATTGCCCCAGGGACTTTATGAGAAAACTGGAGAGAACAACAGTCCAGGCACAATTCCTGCCTGCACACATATGCAAGTTCATCCCACGAGGATGGGAAGTTCAAAAGACAATTGGGTTCCATTTCTTCTTGATAGCCTAGGCTCAGTTTAATAGTAAATCATTTTACCTATTTTAAGTATTATGTTTATCATATAGGAAGTACCCTGTTTGGCACACGTTCTTTAAGAAATATTTTTCTGCATGCTAAAAAATCTTTAGAAACAGAAAAAAATTTCAGTTGTCAAATAACATTTGAAACATGGGGAGTCAATCCAGATTTTAGACATGTAAAATTTAAAACCACAGCAGTCAAGGAGTTAAGTGTTCCCAAAGACAAGAAAAAAACCCAACCCAAAATCTAAATTACTATGTTTAATAACAGAAACTTCATGGAAACATAATCTATAATAGAATCTAACTATAGTCCATGTCAGCAGATTAAAATATTTTAATGCAAATTTAACTGACAATAAATCTGTCCGATAAAGAATTAAAATTAAAATAGTAATCTTGGCAATAGTTGCATGTAATTTGCATATAAATTCTTCATTTCCCAAGCATGTTTCATTGACTAAAAGTAAAGGGGTTTTTTAATGTAAATGTGTGTGTATATGCATACGCGTGTGTGTACACATACAACTCCCTTAATAGAAATATGTTAGTAAGGAGTATATTAAAATTGGTAATTAAAATAGTTTAGTATTAGGAATGTAATTATGTAACGAATCCCTAGAAGTAATATTAAGAGTATCATTAAACAGGAATCTCTAACTATCTAAAAGAGAAAGGTTAGCTGTATTTGCAAGGTTACAAATGAGTATATTCTGGTAATGCTGTATTATTCTCATAGGGAAAAAACCCGTTATATGTGGGTTTTTAGAACAAAGTTATTAAATTGGCGATGCTATATTCTTCCCCTTCCTGTGCCAGATCTTGCTTCTTGTAATATTCTAGCTAATGCTCCAAGATACAGACCTCTATGCAATTACAAACAGTGTCAGCTGGCAGTTATCTGAGCAAAGTGGATAATCCTAGTTCACTTCTATTACAGCCTGAAATCTATTTTTTTCTTTTTTTTCAATCAGATGCTCCGTGTCATTTAAAAAAACCAATTTGATCACATCGGAATGAAAATCACTATGAAACATAAGGCATGGCAAATGAAACAGACAAGGCCCTCATTTACGAGTATTTTAAAAAAGCATGACTATCCGAGCAATGTCTTTCACCATTTCCACGACTTTTCGTATTTCTCACTTTTCCTTTTTTCTCTTCACGTTTTCTTCTCTATCATGTCTTTATTACTAAAGCAAAAACCACAAGAAGAGTTGCTGTTAAATGCCAGTCTTACATTCTGCTTAATAGTACGGGGTGTGTGTTGGCGAGTTATTTTCAGGAGGCAACATTTGCATATGCCAAACACAGATAAGAGAACTCCCACAATTAAGCATCTTCTGAAATGTTGCCTTTGTAAGCCAAATATCAATTATTTAGAAGTTGACCAAATCCATGCATTTTATGGGAGGTACCTGAAATAAAAGCTTGCAGGGGGGTCATGAAACCAGTCACCGATGTCCTCCTCATGTCCAGATAAACAC
Organism: Sagittarius serpentarius; assembly: GCA_034782735.1. Taxonomy (NCBI): domain Eukaryota; kingdom Metazoa; phylum Chordata; class Aves; order Accipitriformes; family Sagittariidae; genus Sagittarius; species Sagittarius serpentarius. Next base: position 15,325,573 of record JAVKLA010000058.1, read on the forward strand.
ATTGTAGTCTGCTGCTGCTGAATAGCTTGAAGATGCCGATTAAAAGTTTAATTCCATTGGAGTCACAATAGGATTTCCAATTTTAAATATCCAATAACTTAACCATTGTACTTTCATCTGCTGTCTTTGAAATGGAAGATAATCTTGAGACCCTCACACACCTCTTCACTAACGATGTCAGAATAGTTCTGGTGTTGCAAGACCAGCGTATCCCTACACAAGAAAAGCACATTCTGTTTCTTCTGTAAAGTTATTTTAGCACATGACTCCTTATTTCTTGCAGCCAAGTTTTCTCTGTTAATGTATATGACTCTTCTGAAGTGCTTTTCTAGAAAACTGAAAGATATTTTATACAGTAATAGTGCAAGTACATCGCAAATCACAACATAATAGCATGTGGTGGTAGTCATGAGATTAAAAAAAAAAAATCACGCAGATCTCCAGTCTAACACAACTAGCTGTAAACTTGCCAGAAATAACTGAGATGACATAACACTCGGCTAGAAAAGCACTCGATTTTGACTTTAAATTTCCCAACAATGAAGAAAGAGAAAATTTTGAAAATTATTCTAATCTGAAAAGTAGATGCTATTAATTGACTTTAACCCTTTTATCAAGTGTCTCTAAAATGTACAATGTGCAAAGGTGTCAGGTAAGGAAGCAACCAGAAACAGCAATGTGGAGCTCATCACAGCCTAATTTGCCATATTTCTCCGGGTGAGTTTTCAGGTGAGTTGGGAAGCCTGGTAGGGTGGTATCCACAGAAATCAGTGCAGTCATGGTATCATTTACTTTCACGTAAGCTAATACATACGTGATTGATCTAAGGACCACACATCATGAAAAGTTTACCAAGTGTGTACAGATTTCAAAAACTAAAGAAATATCTTGTCCTAGGGCATTCAGTACCACTGAGACTGGGATTTAGTAATATATGTCCAATGTAGACAGAATTCTGGAAATAATAAATCAACTAGGTTTCTTAAATGTTTAAAAGACAGGTACGATACAGAACATTTGCTTAATTAATTCAAGACTGTTTAAGGGAGTCTATTGCCATCAAGCCTCACACAACAGAGAACAGAGACTTCTTCCCCTCCCCCCCATCATAACCAAGGACATGTTAAGGCTTAGGAGTATAAATTTCATGCTACATTCTAAATGCTTTTCAACTACTTTCTGCCACTGCCAAAATATACTGAGTTGACATTTATCTAGAGGACAGGTATAAACATAGGTTGAACACAATGTGTTTCGGAAGTAAACCTGAAGTTCAGGGTGGGGATACAATAAAAAAGTATGTCTGAAGCAGTAAGAATAAACCAAAATATTTTACGTGGTTGACAAACAGGAAACCACAAAAGAAGTCTTCAAATGGTAATGTCAGCCTATTTTTAGAGCATACTTATAACCTTGTTTCATTTACATTGTGTTTTCTATCTGAAAACCCTTGTTTTGAGCTAGTTGTGCGACAGCTGTGATTCTGACTGGTGCATATAGCTGATGAAAGAAAAACCTGAAGATTCAGTAGGAACTTTTTTTTTTAATATAGAGGGATTATATAAATTCTTCAAGTTTGATTTTAAAATCAGTATGTTTGCCCTATAATTCTCCTCAGAACAGTTCCAAAACTTTTAATGCTTTGAAAATGTCAGTTCTAATACATTTGTAATCAATTTATAGCCACTTGATCCTGTATCATCATTGGCTTTTAAAAATACTTCCTTCTTCCTTGGACAGCAAATCATATAAACACTTAACCTTTCAGAAGGCTAACGACTTGACTGTTTCTTCTCATATGAAGAGCCCTGATCAGTCCTCTTAACCTGTTCAGTTTATGTTAATATTTTTGATTCTGGAAACCTGTAATTGTACATAATGTTCCAGATAAGACCTTGCTAAAATTAAACTTATTCTATCTAGACTTCCACAGTATACCTCTTTCTATCATGGCAAAATATAGCAACACCTACACTAGAGAAGAGATTTATGCTGTCTAACTTATAAACTTCACAATTTAGTATCTTGTCTTCAAAGAAAATCCTAAAGAAATCAAAAAGAGCAGTGTAAGGTTTCTCAGTGGATGGCATCTTCGCTGAACATGCAAAGTTGTGTCCTGTAATTTTGCTTTCATCTTAACTCAGAAGCTGCGGGAGATGTTATTAAAAGAAATTTTTCTGTTGTTGTTTTGAACTGTCAAAAAAGTATTTGGCTCTAATTTAAAATCTTAACATAGTGCGTTCCACATTATAATTATGCATCACTCAAGTTCAAAAATAGCATTCAATTTCTTGACACTTGCAAGGTTAAGTTCTCAAGCTTTTGTATCACAAGAATATGAAATTAAGAGATCTAACCTAGTACTGCAGAATAGCCACTTCTCTCCAGGCATTAAAAATAGATCTAATAATGTTTGGTGACTTACTTATGACATAGCAGGTAGTCACAAACTTAAGATATGGGGAAGGCTTTTCTAAGTTACCACTTTACTTTACTTTGAAACAAAGGACATTTTCATAGGCAAACCATAGCAGTCCATACAATACAAATTAAATAATCTATTAGTAATATTGACATCATGTACACTCTTGAAATAAGTGTAGAAAGTTTTTAGTTCCCTTGTATTTCTTTAACATTATCATGATTAAAAGAGATCTCTTTCCAAATGCATACTTAAGGCCTATAATGCGTTTTTACTAACTCAGCCTTTTTTAGCTTGATTTTAAAAAAACATACACTTAACAGGAAGGACTAGAGAAAGTGAGAGAAAATAAAATTTATTTTTAATGTAGCAGGTTAGAGGTATGCAATGTATAAGCACTTTTTAACTTTCTGCTCACAGAAATATGTCTCTATTATGACCGTGAAATTTTAATTGTGCAATGAAAATAATTCTAAAAATTAAATCTACAAATAAAAAATATTTCTGTAGGTTAGGAATTTTATCTCCAACACTGACAGATCTAAAAACTTTTAGAATTTTTTAAACATATTTTTCAATTTCAGATTTTTTTCTTCAATTCTGTGTTGCTGATAAAGGCTCAGCTAGACACCAGTTTCTATATTATTTCCATTACCTGAGGCTTTTGCATATCTTATCTTGATATCTCATTTAACGTATTTCCAATTGCTTCTACACACGCACCTAAAAAAGTATAAATTATATGGGGGATATCAATGCCAAAATTTCCATACTAAAATTTAAAACTGGGGGTTACAAAATTGTTTCAAGTTTCCATCCAAGTAAAATTATGTAAAAGAAATAACTAGATGGACATTATTGATGAATGACCTACATTACATTTTCAGGTCTCTATTAGGACATACTCATGACATAGGTCAAACACTCTCTTCTCACTCCCCTATACTTTTCTTTCCCAATTGTACCCATATTATGAGAAACATTTCCTAGAGAAAAATTTTTTTAGGGCTACTTTTACATGGCCCAACTACTTCTGTAGTGGGGAAAAAAAGGCAAATCAAAACAAAAAAAGTAGTACCTTTTCATGTATTTGTACAAACAGAATTTTTTCAGTGTGATTTTTCTTATTTATTCTGATACAAGAAGAATAAATCAAAGAAACAGAGTTTCTGAAACAAATACGCTCATTAAGTGAAGTAGAACCAGTATGACTCCATTACATTTACAAATTAGTAACAACATGTCATTGTGATATTGAACTAACACAAAAATTTCTTCATTCTCTCTGAGCGAAAGGAATTTAACTAATCTTTTCACAGAACTGCAGGAATTTGTTACAGAACTGTGGTAGGCTTAACCAAAGCTTTGGTTAAGCTATTCTTCAGCTTAATCATATTGTAATGCAGTACAATGCAAATGACTGAATCAGATCAGATTAAAAGACAAATATGTCCAAGCACTTTTTGGCTTTGTTCTGGGGTTTTGTTTGGTTTGGAGTTACAAAGCACCAGAGACATTTATTTTGTGTTCTGTGACAAGGTATGCTAAAGAAGATAATCTGAAAGCTAAGAAATGGAAAATGGCTCATGAAAAGAATAAAGGAAAAAATAAATTGGATTTAAAAAAATTGCAAATCTTTATATTTCAAAGCAGAAAAAAGCATTATCAAATAAAAATAATTTAAAAATGCTAATACAAATTACTGAAAAAATTCAAGATTTATATAATCTTTAAGCATAATCATGACTTAAAATTTTCAACATATTTGTAAAAAATATTTTCAATTAGGTCTGTTTATCTCATGTAATATATACTTTTATTGAAATGTCAGCTGGTAGTAAAATTAGGTCTAATCTCATCAAAACTTTGCAGTCTTAGGAGACTTTTTCATTTTTTATTTTATAAACATCTCTAAGTACGAAATTGTAGCTGGCACTAATTTCCTACTATGTCACAGATATTACCAGTTTTCCACAGTAGGAGACCTTGAATCAAGACAGCATCTAAATTAATAAAGACTGTAGAACAGAACAGAAATTATATTCTCAGTATGATCCAAAAGCCATTATTCAGAAACATGTTCTAAAGCTAGCTCCAGTATTTTTATTACGTTATACTCAAAAGTCCTTTAGACTCCTTTAAAAATTACTAGGTTAAATTTGCCCTGTCACAGCTTTCTCATTAATCTAATCCAGATACTTTCTTCAATATATCATTCACTAAATATTGGAAAAAGATGTCCAAGAAACCCGTATAACCACTAGCATTTTACTTAATGTGTTACACTACTGAGTCTAGTTAAAGCTGGGGCTTCATTGAGTAACTACTGACATACTATCTCAAAACACTAGTTAAAAGCCGTGCCTTTCTGACAGCTGGGAAAACACTGACAACAAATTTCTAATGTAAAGGAGCAGTCAGTCACTTCCACCATCCCTGCAAGGTTACTCATTCCAAAGTATTACGTTGTTAATAAATAAATAAATAAAACCCACAAATACTTATTTTGCATCAGAAACTTGATCAGGTTAGCATATGGCTTACAGTTATCACTTAACAGTTCTCTGTTTTTTAGGATTTCTGATTTCCAGGGTCAGCCTTTTAAAAACATTTAAGGAAGAATTCTACTTTCTTTAACAATAGCTATGACATATTGTGCATATGTATAGCTCTCCTTTTTCTTGCATGAATAAGTGGTTTATAATCATATTTTAAGATAAAAAAATACTTCAATCAATAAGAAGAAATACAAACCCCCAAGTACTTGGCCTTTGTTTGAATATTAGCCACTGTGAATTAAAATATTTTTTCCTAGCTTAAAACTAATTGTTTACAATTCTGCCTTCTAAATGCCTCCTGCAGAACACAGATTGATCTGTGGACACCTGAGGTTTGTGATAAATATCTAATGAGAATAAATGAATTAGGACAAATCATGCTGAGAGGCCACTGTATTTACTTCAGCTTCTGTCAGGATCTGAAACCTAAACGTGGACACAGTTCATACACTTTATGTCACAAAAGTGTTATAATGATTTAAATTGTTACTGTTCAATTAATTAAATATTTTGGCAAAGTTATAAGCGACTCCTTCCAGAAAAGGTTTAGCAATGTTTATACGCCATAAGTAATCATCATACAATGTCTTTGTAGTTCTCTAAAGAGCTGCGCTTTTTTTTTAATTGGGTAAAACAACAGTAAACACCTTTTTGAGGTGTTGTACGTGAAAGGAAACTAAACTTTCTGTTTGGAGTGAGCTGATTTACTGTCATCATAAGCTATTAACATATCAGTATTTATTATCCAGATGTCAAGGGACTAAACTGAACAATTAAAAAATTATCCTCCCCCAGTTGTAAGAAAAGGCATTTATTACTGTAATTTAAAACCTTCTTGCGGTTTTTTTTGTGTTAGGTTTTTGATTGTTTTTTCTTTTCCTTTCTTAATTAGAGCTTTATCAAACAGAACACTCCTCACATGTAGAAAGAAAGGACTATCTCTGCTTTGTACCTCAGGGCACTTTAATGGTGCTACACACTCAGGACCTTTATTAACAAAGCTGCACAAACACAAATGGTCCACATAAACAAATAGTTGAATAAATCTTTGTGTTTGTACCTGTGCTTCTGAAAACTCTGGAGTAAAGCTCTACCTTGGAAGGAGGCTTGCCATGAAGCTCTGTAACACCCACAGTTTCACCTGTTTTCATAGTCCTAAATCATTTCAGATACTGAAAGAATACAAAATAGGTTTTTAAGCAAGTGTCATACCAACCTTATGGACTGTAACTTCATAAGTCTAGAACTGAGACAAGCAACATTTCTCTAATTTGATAGCTAGCTCTGAAATATAAAATTCTGAATCCCATTTTTGTGAGAATCAGCTTCTTCAGGACAAGCATGAACAGGACTTATGTAAATGAGCCATCAAGTAACCAATATCCATTATTAGGTACCACTTCAAAAATGGTGTTGCTCCCACTGAATTCAGTTAAAAGATGTGAAAGCTTCTCCTCATGCACTCTTAGGAAAAAAGCTGTTCTATATCACTTCAGCTGTCTGTGAGAAAATCAGTATCTAGCCTGGCACAGAAACCCCAAGATCAGCTCTTCTCTCAAAGATTATTCAATTACATCCTTCTAAAAAACATTAAAAATGAAGCTTTGTCATAACACAGTCCTCTTCAGAACCAGCAAAAGGAAACACTGAAATAGGCGATGACATGAAATATTTACTCTTACATGCTGAAGTGCTGGGGCCTGAACTGTAGGCCCTAAATTAAAGTTGTCCTCTAGATGAATCTCACAACCCAGTAATGTATCTAACATGCATAGTATTAATCCCCTATATAGTGTACTACTGATCTACTTTAGTATGAATATATATATAGATGTTAATCTATAAAGCTTTGTTATAATGCTTATTGTGTAACGCTGACCAGCAGAATAGCCTGTCTTTATTTAGAGGTGTGTGAAACTAGTTATTCAGCCTTGCACCTTTCTTTATTTAGAGGCATGTGAAACCAGACATTCGGCAGGATCCGAATAGATAGGGAAACTCCCCTGGAATCCTCCTTAGGCCCTGGCCAGGCTTTGGGCGGAATCCAATAGGGAGAATAACACCAGATGTTCTGCACCTGAAGTTTTAAAATATGTTTATTCAACGATATAACAGCTGGACCCTCTTGCAGCGACTTTGGACGCCTCACCTTCGAGCAAACGCACTGCGTAGGACCTCCCAGTTGCCGGGACAGGCTCTCCAAATCCTCGCGGCAACCGGGGCTCCCGAGCGACTGCGGATCTCGATGATGGTAATGTTTTAGGGCAACTGGTGATGTCTCTCTCTTAATCATTATGGTCTTTCCTATGTAGTAACGATTAGATGCATTACCTTGTATTTCTCTTATTGCTTATTTTCTGTATTATATTTCTCTTATTGCTAATTTCTTATATTAACGGGTTATTAACAGTAAAATAAGCCTATTCCTTCCACTCTGGTGTCTGAGCTTAATTAATACCCTCGACCAGCAACACACGTGCAAGAGAAAGCCTACCGGTATTCTTGACCAGAAAGTGCAAACGGGAGGTGAGCTGAGTAAGAACAGGAGCCTCCTACTATACATCTTCATATGCATGCGATTACTGAACAGGTATGTTTGGCAAAAAAAAGATTTTGCATTTTGAATTTCAGTTCTGGCTGTTCAAATGTCCCTTGAATCTTTCTGACAGATTCAGTTTCCATTGCTCATGGCAGAGCCATGCCACTATTTCTTTTTTTTCCCCCCATTGCTTTATTATCCATATTACATTAAACCCAGATAGAGCTATTCCTGGCACCCCCACCTTTAACTGCCCAATTAGACTGACCCATAAAGAGTAGAAGTGAGCTCTGGGAGCTGCCAGTGATGACAAAGAGTTACGAAAAGGAGACGAAGAGGGTCATGGCAAATTTCTGTACACGCAGAGACTAGATGAACTTTCTTACATGATAAAGGTGGTACATTTGTTTTAAAAGTGGTGAACATAATTATGTGTTTGTTATTTACTTTTATTTCGATTCATTGATACGGAAAAAAAAAGGCTTGATGATGTACAAAAATTACACTTATTAACTATCCTTCTGTTGACCTACTACATTCTCACTGGGTGGGATTCATCCCACCCATTAACTGGAACACATGAGTATGACCTATCATAGATTTTAGCTACTCAGAACAGTTAAGACTGTGAAAAGCAGATCCAAAAACCATACTACAGGGGTAAAGCAGAGATGTATAAGAAAGATGACTATACATTCATCACAAAGTAATAACCCCGCAGCTGTTAAAGACCAGTTCACATCCAAGTGAACTCAGTGGAAATTTCCTCATTTATTTCAGTTTGGAGTGCATTTTAAAACCAAGTAGTTAAAGACTGGTCACGCCTTTGGTTTGGGGAATATCAACAATAAAAGAAATATTCAATTTTATTTTAAATTGTGCAACGACTTCTATTGAAAGTTGGCAGCTGCCAGCATTCCAGAAAATGAGACTGCTAATTTATATGCCAAAATAAGAGCATTTAGCTGCTGAGAGACTTGATAAATCTATCTCCAAATGACTATTTGCTAAAACAAGTACATATTTATAATTGTGTAAAATTATATTATTTTTCCCAGCATGAAACTAGGAATGAGAATTTTTTCTGCATAGAAGCAGATCCACTGGATTTAATCCGATCCCTTGCTTAATGCTATAGTTCTCAAAATGGTTTAATGATAAGATCCAGCCCAAACTTACACAGATCTTACTTTCCTATCAAAATAGCCAAGGAACACTTCATTATAACAATCAAGGATACTATTTAAGGATACTCTTTAATGAGGCAAGATTTAATTTAGAGTTTAGACTTAAGGAATAATGCTAATAATATTAGTTTACTGTCCTTAATGATACCCAACATTAATAACTGAGAAGATGTCAAAAGACATTAGAATGCATTCACCATACAAGCTACAGTAAAAATTACCTGGAGGTTTCAAAGCCAAGATTTCATTAGCTAACAAATACAAATAAAGGTACTTCAGTTACTTTGGAAATATAAACAATGATAGAAAACATGTAACGTATTGGATTAGAGTCCCTAAGCTTAAAACAATTTTTTTCTTATTACCTCTTCTAGTGATTAGTGTCTGCAGAATAAATTGAAGTTATCAGGATAAACATACAAAACCCAATTTAATTTTCATGCATGTAATAATTTTGTATAAAACTACAGTGGCAATCACGAATGTTAAAATTCTAATGAAATTAAGTTAGTTTTTATAAATTAAATGTGTAAGTTGCCAAAAAATCATACCCAAATATTTCGTATCTTACAGCTGGAGATGAGATACTATTCTGTTAGATTTCTCTAGTCATATTTTGAAGCTACATCTGGTTTAAATGCTAGTTGGTTTAGGAACCTTAAGATGAACTTTTCAACAAGTTGGTACTGAACGATTTTCATTTGCAGTTGTTAGAATACCATTTTAACCTTTTTTTTTTTTTTATGTTCTGGTTTAACTGTGGTCCTTGAAAGCTACTTGCATCTAAGATCTGATTTGCACCAAATTCCTTTCATAGAATCACAGAACGGCTTGGGCTGGAAGGGACGATCACAGGCCATCTAGTCCAACCCCCCTGCGGTGAGCAGGGACCCCTTCAGCTCGATCAGGTCGCTCAGAGCCCCGTCCAACCTGGCCTTGGGTGTTCCCAGGGATGGGGCATCTGCCGCCTCTCTGGGCAACATGGGCCAGGGTTTCACCACCCTCATTGTAAAAAATTTCTTCCTTCTATCTAGTCTAAATCTGCCCTCTTTCAGTTTAATGCCATTTCCCCTAGTCCTATCGCTACAGGCCTTGCTAAAAATCTTCTCCCCATCTTTCTTATAGGCCCCCTTTAGGTACTGGAAGGCCGCAATAAGGCCTTCCCAGAGCCTTCTCTTCTCCAGGCTGAACAACCCCAATTCCTTCAGCCTGTCTTCATAGGAGAGGTGTTCCAGCCCTCTGATCATCTCTGTAGCCCTCCTTTGGACCCGCTCCAGCGGGTCCATGTCTTTCCTGAACTGAGGACTCCAGAGCTGGACACAGCACTGCAGGGGGGGTCTCACCAGAGTGGAGCAGAGGGGGAGAATCACTTCCCTCGACCTTTCACCTCAGATCATTCTATACCTGTAAGAATGGAATTCATATCAAACATGAAATGGTGGGCTTATGGTAAAACCAAAGTTGCTAAGGAATTATTTCAGAGAAGTCAGGGATAATAGCTTTACAGTCGTTTTCCCTGACAACTATTTTTTGTCACCAAACTTGACTACAGCAATAGCTTCCCTAAGTGTCAGAAAACACAGATGGTGTAGTAGAGTGACTTGATATAAATAAGTTACCTTGCCTTTCTGCATGGAATTTGCTGAGTTTCCAGAATTTCAGTTCCTTTGTGAGAGCTATAAATAAATGGTCTCTGGTGATTTCACTTGTTTGCATAAAGGTGCAGTCAAGTTTGATAATCATGACTGGGAGTTGGTCAACTGATACCCTTTCTTGTAGTAACTATTATCACAGAGAACAAAAAAAAAAAAGCCCTGCATGTTCTTGCCTCTCTCTCTTTCCAAATGCCTGTCTCAGTGGCCCATTAATTTTACTCAGGATTGTAAGGTCACAACTCACGTGGTACAACACAGAACTAGCAGTTCATAATTCCACTATCAAACATGTAACACCTTCGATAAATACATACACAAACACACATTCAAGCAGAAGAAATACACAACTTATTAAAGAAGAGAATGCAAAGAAAATGCTGCGTGTGTACACAAACACATTTCACCCTTCGGCTGATGACATATGGAGCCTTTCTTCTTCAAACCCGATGGCACAAACCAGCTTGATAATAATCTGTCGAACATCTAGGTTAAGAAAAGGCTTTAAAAGAAATGTATACACAGTAGTGAACTTATCTCTGGTTTGCCTATTTCGGTGAATTTATGCGAATGGTTTAAGTGACAAGAGTACAGCAAGATTTCATTCAATTAAATTAATAATTTTAGCCTGATGAAGATTTACTTTTCATAAATACTTCAGAATTCACACTAGATATTTGGATTTCACTGCAGTGTCAGCTCTTGGCATTGCAGCAAATACAACGGCAACTGCTAAAGTCAGTGCATGACATGAGGCAATTGTTTTCAGTTGTTTCAGGGACAGCCTAAAACTGACTATTGCTACTTAGGATAGAATTTCAGTAGCACTTTTCTTTGAAGTGTTTAAACTTAAGGTCATTAGAATGTTTCTCAGGCAAATTTATTTTATTCATATACAATTTCAGATAAATTTTAGATTTTTTTTTTTTGTTTGATTTACCATTTTCTCTACAACTTAATACATTGTATTTTTAGAAATTCTATGTCCTGTGGGTTTTTTTGTCTTGGGAATACTTGTCCTCCTTCTAACAGACTCTATTCCTGTTTTTCCTGCTCTTTTCATTATCTATACTAACTTTGCAGGATTCTGTATATGCTGATTAGATGTTACTTGCAGTGCCAAGCTTTTGCTTAAAAGACGTTTCTCTTCCCAGTCTCCATAACCCTAGAAAGCCAGCGAAAGGTACCTTACAAATACAGTCTTGAGTATTTGACTTCCTCGTCTTACATAGGCCAGTCTCCTCAAAGATCTTCTCTAGCAGTCTTTATTTCTTGTCCTTGCTTACCATGTTTCTTGCATTTTGTGCCTTCCAAGTTTTTCTTAAACCAACATTTCAAAAGATACAACTTTCAATTTGACAGCCTATGAAAATCTCTCAAATTTCTAATTTTAAGAGAACTCAATGTTCTCTTAATGAAATTGACCTAATTATGACAAAAATTAAAGAGAAAATACTTCACTTTTTGAAGTGTCTTTAAGGCACTTTAGCACTGAGCTGGTATTTAACTAAGGCATTACTGATGAATTCAGGTATTTAAGCCCATCCTAACAGTTCAGGATGTTTTAGGAGCTTAAGACCTAGGCACAAGCTAGTTAATTCTCATGGAATTAATCCTTTTACGAAAGCTCTTTAGCTAACATTGTTTCAGTTTAAAGCTTTAAAGAATCTGTTTTGATTTAAATTAAATGAGTTCCTGAGTATTTAAAGTCGTTTATCTGCTCTTTTTCAGCTTTTGGGAATTCCAGACTTGAGTCTCTTTTAATAACAGTTATTATAAACAGCAGAAAATGCTCGATATGTAGTTCAAATTATTTACACCTCAAGTTCTATCAATCTTTAAGGTAAAAAAGAGAAAAATAAATTTGCCCTGCCTCCCCCCATGATTAACCTGATCTTCAACCACAAATGCAAAGCCTCTTGAAGTCGGACAATGCCCTCTACTCCTGTGGAACCACAGCAAAACCTTTCAGCAGCACCACGCAGGGACAACCTGCAAATACAGGACCTTGTTAACAATGCTAACAGGAATTTGGTGATTCATGAGCTAAAAGAAAATTCTTCTTACCATCCCTGAGCTGAGCTAGATCCATAGAGCTGATTTAAGTGACAACCGTTGTCAAAATGTAACATTTTATTTCTTTCTCAAAGAAATGAGATGTGATAGATAATATACAAGTAGCAGATCTGATACTGCTTATGTAGGACTTCCTTAATTGGGTCCCAGACTGCGTATCAGCTTAATTTAACATGGTGAAACTCAATTAAGCTGTTTTAACTCAGCCAAGCGCTTGAACCAGTTTAAGTCCTTAAAATGGTGTACAATTTGCTTTAAAAGTTTAAGGAGTGTAAGGTAGTGATTCAACTCCTAAAATGTGTCTATTGACATTTAGCATTTTTCTTTTAAATAGGTCTTACAAATACAGAATCATCATTGATCTACTCATTTAACTGACTAAGCTAGTTTTATTTTTTTTTCCTGTTTATTTCTTATGGCCCTGCATAGCTAATTTGCTGATGGGAAAGCCAGCTGGAACCTCTTATGTTTTATGAATGGTAAGGCAAAACCCTGACCTCAGTTTAAACTGTGCAGGTTCACTGATACCAACCAAAAAAAAAAAAAAAAAGTGGGAACATAATTTAAAGACAAGTGTTCTGCAGTTGAAACAGCATAGATAATTTGGCTTGGTTATCTTATTTTCGTCACAACAGTTCGTAGTTTTCCATGCAAAAGGAGCAATCCCGTAATTTATTTTGAATCACGCCCCACCCCGCAAAACCCAAACCCACAAGTAAAGTGAAGCTCTTGGAGGAGAACACGAACTACTTTGAACAAAAACCAGTTGTCTACATCTATAGATAGTCATTAAACATGACACTAGCGGGTTTAGGTTTGTACAACGAAATGCGTTGCAAAACAAGTCAGAACAGAGCAGGTTTTTTTTCTTGCAGGGAAAACAGTTTAAAAACTTCGTAATACCAAGTGCAAATTCAAACAGCTTTGAGCTGAAAGTCAATGACATACAGCAAATACGCAATCCCAAAAATGCCGCATTAGGAAACACTTTCGGATGAGAGCCACTTGTAAGCAGGAAATGCTGTCTTAGTAGCTAAAAAAAGTACAGCCTGTGTTCAAAATCTCTAGCTCCTTCTGAGAACCTAATAAAAGTTGGGAGTACAGGACTGAAAGATACAATTCAAAATGCCCATGCACAAAAAGACTGATTAGAATTTCTTCAGTCTTCATTTTCTTCCCTTGAAAACTCAGAATTTTCTCGTTTATTTTTTTCTTTCCGATTTTTCCACTTAAAAACCTCAGGTGTACCTTGTATATTGCTCACATCAATACCTGGAGAAGACTATGAAGCTTATAGTCATTAAAGAAGAATTTGTGCTGTCTCTCTGTTCTCCTCTCCTGCTCTCAGCCTACTGAGAACCTTCCACCCAACTGTGGAAAGAGAGGACTGGGGACCTACGTGCAGGGATGCACACAATTCTTCTAGTCCCATTAAGAAATTTCAGTGAAAGCCACAGCTTGCATTAACCCCATTCACAGCTGAAGAAAACCAGCAGTCAAGCCTCCAACAGTACTGTTCCACCGAAAGCGTAGCAGTGAGAAGGACCAGTCACATCTACAACCTGCCACATCCGTCAGTCTCATGAAAAGGCCTTCCTACAACCATCACCCTCAGCAGAGCTCTGTAGGAAACAGTAGGAAGGTTTCTTAACCATTCGTTGTCACACTTTAGTAAAGCCTGCTAACAGTTGCCTAATTTTCTGAGCTGAGGCTAACAAAAATCAGACACGAGCTGAGGGTTCACAGTATGAACCAGGAAAGTATCAGCATGTTTTAACAAAGACTTACAGTGGTGGGGGTTTTAAGTCACAGAATTCAGACAAGTTCTTGAGCTTAAAATAAATTGTTCATTTAATTTTGAGTAAGAACACGACACTGCGCGTACCCAGTGTCTTACAAAACTTAACCACCTACAGCAAATTCAAAATTTGTAAGATTCCCCAGTTATGAACAAATTCTTACTGAATATGCTGTACAGCTGAATACCGTGTTCTCTGAGGGAAATTAACTATTTTAGAAGGCCATTTTTCCAGAAGCAGAAATAGAAGGGAAGATAAAAGATTACATTAGAAGAGTCCAACAAAAATAAATCTCGTTTATTATTTGTATAATCCCTTTATTTTGTGGGATAATCATGGGAGAGAAGAAAATATCCTCAAGACTTTACTAACATCCAGAATGCTTCTGCAGTTTACTTCAGTAATTAACAGCCCTGTTGACAAAACCCTAATATGCAAAGAAACCCATGTCTCATTAACCCAATGAGAAGTTCCAGCCAGAGATATCATTTTGTCATATGAAAATTGTGTTCCTTGAAAAATGAGCTGGGAAAGTAAATTATGGTATTTGTAAAGCCTACAAGAAATGAGTGGCACTCTTAGGAATTGCATGGACTTGTCATTATTAGCTAGTATTTTAACTACCAACTTCACACGATAAAAGCGTCAAGATGACGTTCACGGTTCACACATTTGCTAAGTATTCAACCTGCATGAGTACAGTAAACCTAATAGTAAGATGACTGGCCTACTGAGGAGAAAGACCTACAGTCACACTTACTGTTAGCTCTTCACTCTCTTATCATGGCATTCTTCCTCTCCCGAGCTTTTTTTTTTAGTAACAGAGAAATAATGCTCCAATAAAAAGTCTCATTTTCAAGTCTTATCCCATACTCTGTGATGGTTAAAAAGTCTTCAGGGAGACTAAAGGTGGTTTAAGAGCCCTTTTTACAGATGAAAACCAAGTCACAATAAAGCCTTCCCTTTAGTTGCCATGAGGATGAAGTAATTGAGATTTCTGAGGTATTTGGATCCTTTGGCAACAGAAGCTCTACATAGTTAAACTGCTGCAGTAGACAGCTTTCTACCTCTGCCAGTGGATGCTATATCCTATGATCACACATTCCCCCATGACATTTTAGAGGGGAAAACAAACAGGTTGATCAAATGAACCTTGCCACGTGTCATGGTTTAACCCCAGCCAGCACCTCAGCACCACGCAGCCGCTCACTCGCTCCCCCCCCACCCAGTGGGATGGGGGAGAGAATCGG
>JAVKLA010000058.1:15345157-15365986 GCA_034782735.1 Sagittarius serpentarius
TCAACGTTCTTCTCATCCTAAACCCAAACCACAGCGCTGTGCCGGCTGCTGGGAAGACAATTAACTCTGTCCCAGCTGAAACCAGGACAGATGGCCTTACAGAACACAGGACACACAATTTTCTCTCACAGTTTTTATTTGTGAAAAAAACCTTAAGGCTCACGAACAGTACCGAAGATTCTCTTTTAAAAGCACCCAGGTACCAATGAAAAATTCATTTTTCCTTCAAAATCACACTGTCTCCAGAAAGAAGAAACACAAATAACTACATAAGAGGCACCTTACCTTACAGGGTGAATTTTGTGTTACTGCTGTTCCACTGTTTCCATAACCTAACATTCTGACTTGCAACACGGTCATCCAAAACAAACAAAAATGCATCCCTTGCTTTTAAAAAGCCATAACACAACAAAAAAAACCCACTCTCCAAGCAATCAAGGTATTTTATCTGTTCTGGCAACTCTTCCAAGGCTCCTGAGCTGTTTCTTTACCCAGAAAATGATCCAGAATGGAGGACAGAAATGTTGTAAAATTAAAGCCTTTGATGAGAAAGGGCTGTGCTAATTACAATCACAGCTAGGTCCAGTTAATGCAGCAGTGGCCCTGATTACACCCAGTACAGAGTAACTTTGACGAACACTGGGATCCTTAGACTGCTTCAAGTAGTTGTAAAAGGCTAAGTATAGATAGAGAAATTTTACTTATGCATATACATATATATACACACACACATACACACACCCAGTAAGACTGCAGGTAATCTATAGGAAAAATTACTAGTAAGCCTATTAAGGGCTAAATACACATTTTTAGGTTTATAACATCAATGTTTACATTTCTATCTCTGGTTAGTAAGTAGGCAGCGTGTATTCTCTTTTAATAATTATCTCTTTTTGCCTTTTTACTTTCTGTTTGTTCACATCAATTTGTTAGATCCATCTAATGACAAGCCAATGCATTGAATCTCAGATCACAAAAACATGACAATATGAAATTGGTCCCAGCAGGAATAAAACATTTGAACCGCCTTATAGATGATGAGTCACACCCATATTAAAAGTTTCTGTGCTAGGGAGGAGGGCGATGATCTGAGGAGGGTGAGAACTCCAAGGAACCTGAACAAACATTTCAATTAATAAGAAGTTAGTACTCCCTTCAGCTCCTGTCTCTCTACTGTTGACAAATAAGAAGGTGAGAATCCATTGCAACTTGAGGAAAGGAGAATACGTCGTCTCCTTCCCTTCACCAGAGACTGTCCAGCACCTCCAGGTCTCCAAAGTTCTTATTAGACCATTATCAGGTAGGAACAGGGGTCCTCTCGTCTTCTGGACAGCTCTCTTGTTCATTATTTTTAACTGCACAAACTAATATTCCCCTTTATTCACATCCCCCCCCGCAATGGCTTTCACATGCGGATTAGATGTTTTCCAGCATTTATTCTTCCTTTCATCGTGGGAAGAATAATGGGATATGGGATATTCCTAATGGGATAACCTGACAATGGAACATCTAAATATTCGTAAATGATAAGCAGAACTTGGGTCTGACAAAATATAATAAGTGCCTGCATATGCAATACAAAGAGTTTAAAAGTGAAGCTGCTTTTAATGTGAATTCATTCAAAAAGGCAATGGAGATAATAAAACCAGCTGAATATTGAGTACACTTTAGACTTCTCCTGTTATTAAAACCATTACCTATAATATAATGGTGGCACTTAAATCATGAATCCCCTTTAAATAAAATTGCATACTACCACAGCAATTTAAAGCAGCTTGTTTTGCATATCTCTTGAGATCTCTAATGTTTTAACTGTGTTTGTCTTGAGCAGACACTGTGAACTGCCTGCTTTGAACTTCTTCTGTTTTACCGTATGTCATTCTATACAAGGCTATTTTAGTTATCTTTTTTCCTTTAAAAACAGGGTCTTCATATTGTATTTAAGATCAATAAAATTCCACATCCTTACAAACATTAAAAAAACCATCTTCCTTATAAAGCGTTTGAGGACTGTTTTTGCAGACCTTTCCATACATTTAAGTTCCTGGTGCTCACAAACGGATTATCTAGTAACCACAAAGCAAGAGATACTGGTTTTAATTACCTAGCTTAAGAAGGACCTGCTTAATGAAAGCCAAGAAGACATTCAGACTGCTGTAAAAGGAAAAAACATAGGAGAGCATTGAGCAGAGAATGTGTGGGGTTTTTGTTTTATCACACCAGAGCCAATTCTCAGTGTGAAGCCTGAAACAGCAATGGCTGCTGAACAACTGCCTAGATGTAGTGGTTCAGACCAAGATAACTGCAGGAAAGCAGAAACAATTACTTGTCTGCCATGAGAGTTTCTATCTGAATTATTTTTTAAAATCTAGAAATAAACCACATAAGAAGTAGCAGCAAGAGCTATCACAATGTTTTATCAGTTCTAGGAGGCACAATTTCCAACGCATCATGCTTAAGTCATTCTTACAGAGACGAGTTTTTACTTTTTCCCCCATAAAATACTACATACTTTCATTTCTAGCATTTTTCTCCAGCAATACTTACTCAGAAATGCTCAAGTGGATGTGCATTTTTAGACAGGGTATGTCATTCTCTACAGTATCTTTGCAAGAGAGATACACAGTGAGTGTGCGCATGTGTATACGTATTATTGAGTGCCCTTAACACGGTCTCACTTCTGGACAACCACTATGTGTGGTGTCACCTTCAAGATCTACCATTGTTTGGAAGGTCCCACCAGAGCCTTTCTAACAGAAGACCGTGCACGCCTATGGCAGAGAAAGACTCCAGTCATTCTTCAGCTGGCTACAACCTCACAAATGGATGAGTAAAGGGAGCAATTTTCCAATGATGAGGTAAAACTTCCATTGCTATGCATAACCTCCTTTATCACGTCACACTCACTCCTTCTCTGTGATGGAACAGAATGAATCTTCTGCCGCCACCATTGTTAGTATAGGCCCCTAATCTACAGAGATATTGTTGAGGGTCAAGGTCTTTAATATGGTCAAAATCCATGCCAGTACCCTGTGGGATTAAAAAGAAGTTGCATTTTTAAGTGGAGGGGCACTGCAGATGCCACATGTGTGCATCATAACAGAGGCTGGTTTAGAAATCCTGTTCTGCTTTGGAGTACAGATAGGTTTTGCTGCTGTCCCAGATGACCTGTTAGAATTTCCTAGATGCATTTTTTATATACAAAAGAGAAAACTATTGTATGGTAAATTCTGAAAAGCAGCCTACAAATTGAGTTTTATAGATGTAAAATTTGTTCTCACAAATTTCTATGAGATGTTTATTTGCGATTGTTGCTTGTTAACATCATATACCTATTTAGTGACTTGATTTACATGCATCAATAGCCATCCTGAAATGACCTGACTATAAATCTGGAGGGAGGCTACGAAGTTTGTTTTTCCAAAATATAGATCAGTTTTTCTCTCTTTAATCTGTTCAACTTTTTCACAGCAAACAGTGCTTAAAAATGTAGTGCTTTAATTCTCTACCAGTGCTATTAAGTCTATCTCTTTGCAAAGTGCTTTCACTCAGACTTTGTATATATATAACAAAAAAAAATTATTTTGTCCTATCAGAGTTAACAATATTCTTCCCTTTCAGTGAAACTTTGCATAAAAAAACAAACCAAAACAAAACCCCCCGAAACCCCAAACAAAAGCAGCTGAATTATCATCACTCAGTTTTCTTTGTTTGTCTCTATTTTGGAGATATTTGGAATCATTTTGTTATTAACACCTCTCTCTGCAGTCATTACATTTTTAAACAGTAACTACCTGATCATATCTGTATATAAGTGTATGTGTGGAAATGGAGAAATAACGATTAAACAAAACTGACAAATTAAGATGGAGAAATAGTATTCTAGGAGCAAAAGTCCATGTGTCTTCTAACGTGCCAGCCTTGTTGTACATCTACACTGCAGCTGGACTGTAAAAGGTGTATGGTGACACAGTTGACAAATTAGGCCTGCCAACAGCTACAAAGAGAGGAAAATGGAGGGGATTGCGCTACACAACAAAAGCGCATACTTTCTTCTTTGAACTGAATTTACATAGAAAGCTAGTGTGTGGTTTAAAACAAACGTAAGTAAATAGAGTACAGAAAACAGTCCTCAGACAGAAACCCTTAATAACAATAGCCTAGCGAATGGAAAATTGAATTGACCCGAGTACAAAAAGCCTGCTATCACTCCCTCTTTCTTTTCCTCCTGATCCAGCGAAGCAGAATAATACCTCGCCGCCTGTACAGTCTTTCCATTCTAGGCTAGGAAAAACATATACTACCTGACAGAGCACCAGATCCCCTGGTGCCAACCTTCAATTTAATTATACAGACAGAAAGGATTCTGAAAAGACTGATGTGTCAGTAGCTATCAAGATCATTAAATCCAATCCCTATGAACAAAATGTTGAGTCATTTTCGAGAGGCTGAAATGGAATGGCTCCTGGCCTTTATCAAACTCATTTTGAATCAGTGCCCAGTCTAACTCTGTTTATCGCATACACAATCTGCTTTTATAAAAATTCAAGCTGAAGAAAAGTGTTTGGGCCCCTTGTGAAGAAAAGGCTCCGGGGCTGCAGCCTGCACGCTGACAAGTTATTCACCAGGTTTGCTCCATTTGCATCCCACGCTTAGATGAGCTCATTTGGTAGCAGAGCTCCCAGGTGTACATTACTTTGATTTCTGGACCCTGTGACTAACCTATATGCATCTTCTAAAATAAATTAAAGTCTGATTCCATTTCCTGACTTTAACATTTCCAAAACTAATGCAAATTCATTATTGATTAAGTTAAAGTTGTGAAAAAGTTTTAACTTCTGGTTCTAGTTTCATTCTGGGGTTTCTCCAGTATATGACCATTAAGACTATTAGAGTCACTCCTGATTTATACAGACACATATAAGAAGATTTCTGACACTATGTTAAAAGCAGATGTAACCATTGGCCAGAAAAAACTATTTTTGTGCACGAAATTTAATTGAAGGCATCCAAGAACCTGCTGGCATTTAATCATTGGTCCAATTATATGTCTCCAAAAGCCTGAGAATATACGGGGTTTTGTTTAAGTGAAAAACTGAGTACCTCATAGTATCACAGAAGTCAGTAGACCATTTTTTTATTTCAGAGCTTTGAAACACTTTTACTATACACAGCAACAGAGAAAGACAGTATAAAGAAGAAAGGCATATTTTCTGAAATGTGAGAAAGAAGAGAAGGCACGAATAATCAGCTGATTTTTAAAGTTCACGTTTTCTTACAGCTTTTCATACTGTTTTGCTGCAGTTTCCTTTCACACATTTTTAAAGAGAATGACCCCGAATATATTTGAATGCATGGCTTCCGTCACAATTATCCTAACCAAGATTTCACAGCTCTCAGCTTGAAACCTATAGACTTAAATGAAGCGTGTGCCTAACTTGAATGACAATCTCTCCAAAATGCCTGTAGAAGACTGAGAGCTGAGTCAGTATAATATAAGCAATATGCACATAGATTACTTGAGGCCATAAATGATGTGCCTGCTTAAGCCCTCCCCTCTAACATGTGAAGACAACAAAAGAAGGAAAGAGCATCATCGGATCACGTCCTCTTTCTCCTTCTCTTGTGAAATATCTCACTCCAGTAACAAACTGTTAATATGAATGAACTAAAACAGAGGTTAGATAGTCTTTCTTTTCTATGGTACCCTTACACTCACTATGGGAAACGGCGATCATTATTCTAATAGAAGACGACAAGTTTTTTGAATGTTAATCTACCCCTAAAAATAATTTTTTAAAAATTGATAATTACAAGGGAAAGAATGTTTAGTGAATGCATTCTGCCTCTACTATTTTTGTAACGCGTTTGTGTCCACAGCCTTTAATCTATTTATCCTTGCAACGAAAGCACAAGACGATTTTCCTATTTTATGAAGACTACAAGAGGTACAGGCATTACATCTGAGCTACAGGATTTGGGAGTTTTCAGCCACATTCTCTTTTCAGAGTATCAGACTAAGCCCACGCATGCACAAGTTCCTCTACCTCTCAGCTGAACCATGGTTTCTATGGAAAGGAAGTGCAAGCGTGTGCCTTGGATAGAAATCTCAGAGGGTACATGCAGATGCAGCTGAAGATGCTAAATGGCGTGCCGTTAAGTGTCTGGAAGTTCTGGAAAAGGAAGTTGGTCACGTGTAACCCAAATTCAAAGCACATTCTTTGGTACGGATGAAAAGCAACTTGAAGCAAGTAAGTGGAATGTCTCCACAATTAAAAACACGTGAGAGCACAATTAGACTGTCTTTGTTCTCTGTAGTGAGTTACCAAAATAAAAACTGTAAATATAGCTTTCCTTTTAAACGCAGCCAGTTGAGATTAAAAAGCGTGCCAATCTTTTTTCCCCTATAGAGCAGCATCACACATTAATGGAAATTAGGTCAAGAAGGATCTTTGCATATCTGGTCAAATCTTATACATTACAGGACATTACCTTTCAAGAATTTATCTATCTATCTCCTAAATTTAATAACTGGTAGGTAGTTTTCTCAAGTAGGTAAATGCACTATAAAAAAATAGGCCTTACGTATTGTTTGAATTTGGCGCCAGCTTGCAGGTGCTGACTCTTTCTATACCTTACTCTATATTACTTTTCTCCATACAAGGCTATTTATAAAATGAAATAAAGTTACTACTTCACTCATTTCTTTTTAAAAAAAAGAAAAATCTGAACAGACAGTGCCCTTTCTCAGAGGCATTTTCACCAGGTTTGTTGACCTCTTATGTGGGTTTGTTTATCCTCTGGTTTTCTAAATCCTTCAAGCAACCTGATGGTCATAAATGCAGAAATATTGGCCACACTTGTGCTCTGCAGAGAGAGAGAACCGAGTGTGGATTGGAAAATTTTCTTTTGATTCAAAGTTTATTTTCAGCCTGAGGTTGAAAATGTTATTTTCAAACTTTGTTCAGCAATATATTTAGATATGGTACTTATTATTGTTGTTTTTATATTATTCCAGGATGTAACCATGTATATTTCAAAAGGATTATCATGGCAGGGCTGTATAATACGACATAATATAATAGTTGAAATATTATCTTTTAAAAAAATTAAGTAACTTCCAGCTGGTACGATTCTCCCCTTACTTTCTACTTCAAATTATCTATCATTTTTAAGTAATTAAATATTATGTCACTTTTACCTTTTGATAAAATAAAAATGTGCTGAGGGGACTAGGAAGTGAAGAAGTAGTTTTCAACAGTCAGGAAAATAATCCAGGTTAACACAGGTATATTGGCAACATCTGTTCTCCTCATTAGTGTATTTAGTGATTCTTCTGCTTCACTGTGGAAAGTGTCAAGATGTCAGAATAATTTCACACCCAGTTCCAGTAGCTAAACGCCTGGCATTTCATGTCTGTCTCTCCACTCTTCCATGAACTGCCTCCAGATGCTTCTTGGTCTTCACCTCTCCCCATAAGAAGTTGTGACCAATGAGCCCTCTTTGTATTTCTTAACAGACTGGTGGAAAGAAAGAGGATATACACTTGAATTCACTATGGAAAGGAAGATCGTAATATGCAGAATTTTGAGTTCTACTGTCTGCCTATCTGCCTTCCACCCCCGCTTTTCTCAATGGATGAGTGTCTTTCTGAAACCAAAATATTAAGCCCTGGCTAATCCATTTTAAATCAAGAGCTTCAGAATCAGATGCACTATTAACATGGTCGGAGGCATTCGTGTATGCTTATGGACTTCAAATCAAGCATCACCAAACAGTTAAATCAGTGGAGCAAAAAAAGATTAAAGGCAGGGCCTAAATTTCCAGCTATGCTGTAAAAGAAATGCTGATCTAGATATTAACGTCTCCTGTCAAACTGCTGACTAATGATAAATTTTCCACCTCCAGAGTTCTTATACAGCACTGTTATTCCCACGCAGTAAACTCAACGTGTTGCATGTGGCCACAAAAAAGATCTATGAGTAACTGACAACTGTTTGAATCACAAAAAATTCCCTATCCATCAAATTTTTGTCTTTTTTAACATTCTCTCTTATTAGTTAATTATGCTGCACATTATAAAACCAACAAACTGGAAATTATTAAAAGAAAAAAAATGTAAACAACTTTGTAGTTCCATGAATTTATTTCGTTATACCGAGGTAAAAGTAACAGATAAAGTATATCTTGTCATATGGCCTCTTGTATTGACCCCTCAAGAGGCCGACTCTCATCCAGTTTTCAAGAATTTGTAACTTGCTTTACTCTCACTGTTGCAAAATAAAGGGTCACTTCCTGCTTTACCTTCTTTAAGATTGTATCTTGGGTCTAGTGAATTTGTGTTTCATTAAATTGGAATCTTAGAATAAAAGTTTCAAGAAAATGTCTTTCCTTAAATGCAAAAAGATCTAAGGGAAAATTAAGAAACTGGGGAGCTTCTAAAAATTAAAGGGAAAACCGAGGCCATTTCTATGGTTTTAAGAGTTGGGTAATGATTCTGTTATAAAAAGGAAGAGAATACAGCAATCTCTTGAAAAAGGTGATTAAAACCAGGTGTGGTTTCTCCCTCTGACATAGGGAAGAAGTTGTGATATTAATTTTGTAATCTATGTATTAGTGATTCAATTTCTAAACCAAAATTCTAAATTAACGTAATCAACACTACAGACCTAGTCTTCATTCTGTATTATGATCTCTTTCTTCATATTCAAACAATTCTATCTACTGCCACATCTCGATTAAAGACCTTTCGGCAATCTCAGACAACCTGACTAGAATATTACAGCTTCCTACGTAGGATAAAACATGTGAATGACTTTTTCTTTTTATCCACTAAATCTTTCAGCTTAAGTATATATCTATTTCAACTCCCACATACCTCCCTTTTCCAAACATGGGTAAGGTAAAATGTCTATTTTTATGTCTTTTCTGTTTCAGGCAAAAGTATCTATTTCTTCCCTGATTTTTATTTTTTGGGGGTTGGGCAGGGCAGGGCAGGGCAGGGGTGGGAAGGCGACTGGCTGAAGAAATCTTTATTTTAACTATCATTTTCTTGTAATGGATTGGAGCAAGTAGATGCAAGTAGCAGCAGCACTGTTTCATTTCTTTTCTATTTTGGCTATAACAAAGATCATTTTTATACTGTCCCATTTGATAAACTCACCAAACAAAAAATGAAAGCTATTTATCAACCATATTGATATAAACTAGTTTGCACTGATCCTACGCATAGATAAATAAGTAGGTAACAGAGATTAAAAAAGGGGGGAGGGAGGGAGAAAACTATTCAGGCTGTATGATTATGACATCTCTGGTTTGGAGATCACCATGTTATTTTAAAATGTACTAACCCTTTGCTTGTATTTCATATGAGCTACTTAGCTGCTGCAGTAAACTTATATAACATTGCTGTTTGATGAATAGAAAAGAACATATGCTGAAAAAATGCTCAAAAACCCAGCTTGCTAAACAAATATGATTCGATTACACTATCACTAGCTATATGTAATCTATTAAAAAGAAGCTATCCTGGAAGAATCTGCATTTTAAGTTGTTTTGACAGTATTGCACATTCCCAAATGAAGTTCGCAACTGAACTATACTACAGACAATGCAGGTTTTAACCAACTCATGCAGTAAGTGTTTCATTTTTATGTTTTCCAATGAATTAATTTCTTGCTCTATTTATTTTTCCTCTTTTTCATAAATGAAAACTTTTTTTTAGACTAATTTTAATCTTTTCTTGGAGCCTACAATACAGATAACATTAATATCATCTTGTTTTCAGATGAAATTCAAAGCAGGAGGATAAACATTTTTTTAAAGGAACAGCCCACTTTCCTAATGACAGAAAGTATTAAAATAATATTTAGCAATCATTAAAGTATCAGTAATAATTTAATAATAAATACATTATTATAATTAGTAAATTATTTGAACTTAATAAAGCAGGGGCATCCAGCAAGATCTGAAGTTCATACACGTGCAGGTAACACTATGCGTGCTCTTCCCCACTTAAAAAAAATAAAAGTATTTTAGAGAAGTAAGTCCTTCTAAAATTCTTAAAATATAAGCTCCTCCCTCACTGTAGCACAAATATTCCAGGATGCCAAGGACTAATTTTATTGCTTAATAGATAACTTTATTGCAGCACACTCCCCAAGAAAGAGATTTCAGCTAATTTAGTCTGCCATTCCAGGTTTCTCAGGAGGTTTGATACATTCTACCCAGATGGCAAATTACTCTGTGGTTCTGATTATGACAAACTCATGCATCTATCAAAATCATTGCCTACCTACAAATTGTCTGCTTACAACAGAAGTACTCCTTTGAATAACTTCAGCGAATGAGGAATGATCTTTTTCTTCTCCAGCATGAACAGTGTATCTGTAGTAGCAGGAAGATCCTTCACGACTTTTGACATTCACACTGACTGTGTTCTTTTGATCCACCCCCACCAAACAAGTTGAGGGGGTGGGTCATGAACTTCCCTGTGCTGTCAGAACACACGATGTATATTATAAAACTATCTTCAGCAATACCTGTTTCTGTTACTGGTCTTTTACCTAATTTTCTCAATAAGCTTTGGTGAAGATATTTGGCTTAATCTGCTCCTGTCTCCACAAAGCCTCTCTCACAGCTGAAGAAAAGAATAACATCATTCTGAGAAACACCTAGTTCTGGTGGTTTTTGCTCACATTCTGTTTTCCTCTTGCCGTGTTTCTTTCCATCAAAGCTTTTCATCCTTCTTGTTTCTCTATTGGGGTCATTTTTTTACTATCTTCCCTTAAAAGTCCTTTATCAGATAGAAGGGGTCAAATCCCAGCGACAAATGGACCAACACACAACTCTAATTTGAGACAAGAGCTTTGCTGACCCTCGTTACTTTTTCAGATACAAATGCTTTGCTTTCCTTCACTCTTTCCTTCTCCTCTATCTGCCCCTTCATGTCAAAAAGAGGATGTTCTTTTATCTCTCTCATTAATCATCTCTGACACTCAGCTAGAAGCCTTATCCACAGCAATCTTTCCGTAGCACGCTATAAGCTGGGTTCACCTCACCATAGAAAAGGACACGGAGTCTTTGACACTGTGATCTACAGACATAGTCTAGGTGCACCCTTTTGCTCTTTCAGTGTTTTTTATGTGGAATCTTCCTCATACAATGTCTTGTCAACCTATGTTACCTAAGCGTGACGAGATTAAAGAACATCAGCCTTGAGTATGATGGACAGGAAAAACTTCCACGCTGCTGTGTGATGACACTGACTGATAAAACTGCTATGATGAAAATTATCAAGCTTTCCTCAAAGTAATTTCAAGAAAAATCTTATTGCATCTTTAAGTGCTCTTGCATATTTTTTTCCTCTTAGAGACAGGTAAATAAGTTGTAATAAGAATGTTATTATATGTCACATACACAACTGCTTATGTATATTTATATACATAAATATACCTATGTATGTATGCAAATATGTGTGTATTTGTGTATATAAGTATACAAGTACACACATACTATACGTATATACTTGTATTTATGAACACATAAATTTATACAAATGTCACCTACCAAACTTGCAGTACTTCAAATAGCTATTTTTATATATATATATACACACATATATATACATATGTATATATACACTTAAAGTGCTTTTTTGTCTTATGTGGGACGAAATCTTACACAATCTCTGTCCATGAAAATGTCACAGCTAATGTAAGTTTGACATAAAATCTGGTTTGGATTGTCAAAAGAACACAGACATCCTTAATGCGTACCAACAGAAGAAAAATGTGATTAATCTGTGAAACTCAGGGACATAATCTTACCTGTAGCAAAGGGTAAAATTCATGGTCTTAATACCATTTATTACACTAAAGAAAATATTGCATATTTAACATGTTAATTAGATTTTCTTCACCAATTTACTTTGTTTGTTCATGGTGCAGGAGAATACTACTGAGTTGGTTAATTAGTCTGAATGTTTGCAACAACAAAAGCATTAACGCCCCAGAGTGGCACAGAATGCTCATTAGAAAGCCATGTTACAATGTTTATTACTTTACAGTGTTTCAGAGTTACTTTTATTAAGACTTAAAAAGAAGTACATCATATGAGCTAGATATATTTTATATCAAAACACAATTCTGATACTTGTCTAATATAACTATTTGACTATTAAATGATTCTTAAAAAAAAGAACCAGTAAAAATGCATTTTCAAAGAATGTTAAAAAATAAGTTTTGAAAAATAATGATATATTCACAATTATTATTGTGCACAGAAAGATGTGCAAGAAGACTTATGATGAGCAACAATGAGAACTTTCCCTGGTATATGTTTAGCAACTGTTGGAAAGACTAATCTGCAAAGACATAGGAAATATCTAAAGTATTGATTACTGGTTAAACAAAAATAAATTCAGTAATAGTCATGTCTAATATCTCAACCATAAGAAATAA
Source organism: Sagittarius serpentarius (assembly GCA_034782735.1). Classification (NCBI taxonomy): domain Eukaryota; kingdom Metazoa; phylum Chordata; class Aves; order Accipitriformes; family Sagittariidae; genus Sagittarius; species Sagittarius serpentarius. Next base: position 15,357,619 of record JAVKLA010000058.1, read on the forward strand.
TATCATGAACACACTCAGAAACTGTCTATCATGGCTGTTGCTCCAATGGGGTTTTCACTCTTGCCACAGTTGAGCCATAGACCGCGGTCTGTGAAATGCAAAACTCCAAAACCCCAAAACCCTGTAAAACAGTGTCTTCTGAGAAGAGTGTGAGCTCTGGAAGGCGGGTCCGCTGTAAATCGATGACATTTAAGATCTTAGTGAGTGAAGGTAACCTGCGCCAAGCATGTAAAGACCCGAGCTGGCTCCGTGTGAGCTCACGCTGAAAGCTGGAAATGAGCTGCAGATCCCTTCGGCTAGCTCTCCTTGAACTGCCCCGGACCTGAAAGCAGGCCAGCTGTGTCCATGCGACACTGAACAGAACCCCCCAAAACTAGGCTGCTTCCAGACAGAAAGTGCCATCTTCTACAGGTTGCTGTGCTGGGTGGCTTTACCGCCTCAGACTGCTCCTAGCTAAAGATCAGCAGCTAGTTAAGCCAATCTCTTGCGTATGCACTGGAGGAAAGCAGCAGCGCTTACCCAGTCCATTAATTAGACTCCTCTGTGGGACTGGTAATGGGCTACAACAAAAATAACTTTTAGACACACAGCATTGTGCTTTGGCGTGTTTGGTGGGCGACTGCAAATCCATCGTTAGTCCCAAGAGGCAGAGGAAGCAGAGGATCACCTGACTTTGGCAATCTTGAGTCAATACGTCTCCTGGACATCATGAAAACTAATAATGTTCATATTTCTGTAATGAATTTCTAATGGAAAATAGCAATCGCTGCATCAACCAATCTATTACTATGCACTGAAATAGAAAACATGCTATTTTTGTATGGACCTAAATGTAATGGGACCGTATTGATAGTATTCTTAAAAGTATAAACCAGCAAAGTTCAGAGATTTTTTGGTAAGTATATTTTTCAGGAAATATCCTTAATTACTTACTAATTTTTTTAATGTATCTCATGTTAATCCTTCAGGATACACAAGGCAAGTGAAAATTAGTGTCAAGCATTTACACTGACTGAAAGATGGAATACCTTTTTGGTCTGTCTTGAAAAAGACATAATTTGCTTTTGCGTAGAAAAAAATCTTACATTAAACTTTTCCTTTCTGTGTACTTCAGGACCCTGCCATAGTCCATGCAGGATTTCAAAAATATAGTCCTTCGCAAAAAAAAAAAAAAAAAAGGGCAGAAAAAAGAGCACCAGTTATGTGTCATTTAATGATAACACAAGTCATAATCTTTCTGAAAACACCAATCCAAAACTGACCTAAAAATCTTTTACTCTCAGGCCCTGAAGCACCGAATTAATATGACTAATAGCCCATATTGAAAACAACCAACCAACCAACCAACTACCACCAACAACAAAAAAACCCACCTCATGATATTCTGTATTGGCAAAGGGAGGGAAAGGAAGGGAGTGTAATTTAACACACACCAATATTATGACTGTTGATTTCTAAAATGTACCACATCTGAGCAGCCAGAGAACTACCTCTTTGAAATAAGAAAAGACATACTGCATAACAAAAAATTCTGACACATTATGGACCTATCAAAATGTCATTAGGAACTGCAATATAAATAAAAAATATGGCCCACAAGTGTTGCAGAAGAACTCCTCATGGACCATATTAAATGTAAAAATAATGCTAAGCAGTGATAGAGAATCTGAAAATCCAGTTTCCCACCACGGACACAGAAAAAGAAATATATACTGCCTAAACCCCGTAACTCATGATTCAAGGCATTTCTGAAGTCTTTGTGTTTTCCCAAGCTAGCTGAAGTGTTGTCAGTTCCTAAAATATATTTCAGAACTAGGCATCATTTCGGAAATATGCAGTCATTTCAAAATGTAGTGACCCATGGCATATTGAATCATGAACATTTTGACCTTTGGTCTACTAAATAATACATCCTTTGTGTAATGCTTTTGGACAGTGTCTCCAAAAACTATGTATACAAGGGCATAAGTTTAAGACTAGAAAACGGAGAGGCTTTTAAAACATAAGCTGTTATTATGGAATCTATCAAATAATTAAGAAAAGGATAGGGACAAGTGTCAAGTAACAGAAAAACTGCTAAAGATTTTATTGCCTGTAATATAGACATATTCTAATACATTATAATCTGTTTACTAAATTGAAGAATATGCAAATGAATACAATGCATTCATATTGAGACTAACAAGTGACAGGGATATAGGATTCAGACTTCACTTTTGAACTATTGCAACATGTGCCTGAGCTACAGAAAGAGACTTCAAGAGTCTTCAGCTTCAGTAGGTCAGACAAAACTTTGTCCAATTAATACTTTGACGAAGCACCTTTTCTCTGAACGACACTGACAATAAAATCCTGTATAATATTAGCAGCTTGTATTTAACACTCTTAGATTACTTCAAACTTTCCAGTCTTTCTCAAATGTTACGCACAGTAGTCAGTTGACATGAATGGACCAAGTAACATGGTCTAGCTGGAAGCAAATGTCCTCAGAAACTTTTTTCCTCTGCTGGCCTAGTTCAGCTGTAAGTCGGCCCAACAGGGCCATTCCCAAATGCCATGGTCTCCCAGAAAATGCCCCAGTTTCTGACAGAACCTTTAAATTGTAAGTAGTCAAAACCAGATGACTTAGATACTGCCCAGCAAAGTTGTTTCTATCAGACATACCTCCAGAGATCCCCTACTGCAGGCTGTGAGCGTTGTGGCTCGCACACGGCCACACTCCCAGTGACTGCTGCTCAGAAATTCTCTTAAAAGAAAGTTTCTCACACAATTACTCTCAGTCTGGCCCCAGGCTTTATCCATTTCAGTTTCCTTAGTTTCTCATGTGAAGTAGTTCGGTGGGAAAATCAATATGAAGTCCAAAGATAGGACACAGTAGGATGAAGGAATTTTGCCTTCTTTACTTGAAAAATAGTGTATACAATATTTTCTCTACATAGCTGTGCAAATGGATTTGCAATCTGGTCTAACACTTACAGGGGAGTCATAAATAACTCGGTAGAAATACGTTTTTGTACGCTGTTTTTTCTACCATTAAACTGATTTTGTTCCTTTAAAGACGTCAATGTAAAGTGGTTACATTACTGTATCTTAGTATTTTCCATGTGCTCCCGGTAACAGTGATGATAGAAGTAACAAAGTGTGAATTGTGTTGCAGACATCAGTACGATGTCATTTCAGTGTCAGAATTTTTTTTAACAAGAGAGTTGCATTTCCCTGGAAACAGAAAAATTCAATGAAGATAAGTTTAATGCATGAGTCATCTAAGCAAATTAACTATTTCTCCTGTATATAAAACATTACTCACTTAAAAGCCATAAATATATCATTAAAAATATAACAGTCTACAAATAGAAATGCAAACACATACTTAAAGTTTTGTCAGTTAGCTCCAACACCTTATCTTAAACATTTCAGCAAGCCACTTCTGTGTGAGTATTAGAAAAACTGTATGGAAATTATTCAGGGTACTGCATGGCCAGTAGCTGACCGTTAATGTGAACAAGTCTACTGATTTGACAGAAACCAATGGAAGCCCAGAAAGCACCTGTATTTCAGTACGAAAATGTAGATCTGTAGCAACAGAAGTAAGCTAGTATTACATTCAGTGAGTTGTGAAAACACAAAAAGGGGCTAGAAAGCCCAAACCTTTCACGTGACGGGGCCACGCGATGACACAGCATCAGGGCCTCTCTGTCAACGCCGGGTTTTCAAAATTAAATTCCCCTGGGATAGTACGTCCTGCAGCCACAGGGCATGACAGTTCTCCGGGCGAAGAGAACCGAACTCGGATTACAACAGGCAACAGAGGAGAAAACGGAGTTGCACTGGGTATAGAGACATTTACATTTCTTCCTCCCAAAGCCTCCGCACTGCTCCCTGTTTTCAAGCAGAAAACGGGGAGGGCGGAGAAGGAAAGTAAGCGTCTCGGCTCTGCTGTCCCTCCTCTCCCTTGGCTAGCGGAGGTGCCAGGCATGCCGGCGGGGCACACTGCCCCATGCTAGAAGATAAATGATGCTTTTTGCGCCGCCCGAGCAGCTGAGGGAGAGGTCCTGAGCTTCCAACAGCAGTAATTCCTGTGGCTGCACAAGGCAAACGGAGATCTGCAACACCCTGACCTGATCCATCCCCAAACAGTCACAGTCTGGCACCCCAGCAACCAAGGGACTTACAGAATGTGACATAAGCACTTTGTCTCAGTGAAAGTAACAAGTTTATCTAGTTCATAAAGAGAAAATGAGGTGAAAAATTCACACAGAAGAGGGTTTCACTCCAAAAGGCAGTACTACCCCCTGCTCTCTGTAAGCCAACCCACACCACGGAAACAATATCTGAGTCTCGTCAAAGAAACTTTATTTGAACAGCTTGATTGCTATTATGAACCTTGTAGTGGGAGTTTGGCTTTTAGCATATGCGAAAGCAAGCATGGTGTGCTCTGCTTTATGCATATAAACAACTTCCCCATAGTAACATCGTAGACATTGCACAAACTAGATACGGCCATGAAGCCCAAGCACCTCCTTTCAGTGCCTAGTGCTTCTGAATGACTCTCCTTGATGATGATGGTTTGAAACAAAAAATCTTACAATAAACTGCTGTTAAAGTTATTGTGGGTATTAAGAAAGGGTGGGAATATTTGGGGTATAAAAGGGGGAGGGAAGAAAACACGAGACAGATCACTGTCTTCTTGTCACTTAAGCAAGACAAACTACTGATGAGGGGAATAAACAGACCACACTGTGGGATCCAGCACATCTATATAGGCTTGCTATGTAAGAGAAGTTGTACAGAAAGACTTTGATGCTGGGAAAGAGCCGAAACTGTGCGCACGGAGTGCTGCTCATGCTGCAACATAAAAACCTGAGCAGAGTACTGTACAGGGCGCTGAAGGAAGCTGCCTTTATTTTTAAAAAGTATGTAGTACCTCAGAGTTATTAAGTAAAGCAGGACACCCTGATGCCCAGAATGCTCATAGGAGAAAAATCAAAGGAGAAGTTTTTAAGCTCTTTTTGGGTCTGCCACCCTACATTATTTCAGAAGTATTAGAACATTGTCGGAAGTGTTCTGCATTACTGGAGTGCCCTCAGAAAAGGGCAAGGAAAGTGATCTCCACTGGCACTGTCCAAGCATGCCGGGATGGATCACAGCCCAAGGCTCTGAGGAGGAGAATGCGTATCCACGATTGCACCTGATTTCAAAGTGAGTTAGAGGCAGGAAGATTTTTTGAATAACCTAGTAGGCATCTATTAAACCTTTGGATGGCTAAGTATCTTGTAAAATCTGTTCCACCCTACCAGACAAAGAAACAAAACCAGGTAACTTTTTATATATTTCTTTGCTAGCTACAAAATTCTCTAAGGTGACGGAAGCCTTTATACCCCCAACATACAGGATGGGCCTTCTGGGCTTTGCCAGTTGGCTACAAAGCTGCCTCTGAAAAGGCTGTTTACAAAGGATTAAGAGGCTCAAAACAGTCTGAAAACAAGATACCTTTATTCTCTGAGTTGTAGGATCAATCATTCCCTATTACATATTGTGCCCCCTGTCTCACCTTTCCCTTTTCTGTGATTTTTATTTACTACACAAGCTTCTGTTCTTTGTCTTATGCCTTTTTCTTCTTTCATAGGCTCGAACGGCTGAAAAAGATCTAAACAGGTCCATCCTGCTGGGGCAGTGTCAACTGTGGGTCTCTTCTTTCTCCCTTTAACGCCTTTTCCTGAAAATTGCTTCTTCCTTCTCTAGATTGACTGAGTAATTTTATAGCTTTCCAAAACATAATAAAGCTTTTCAATCACTTGTCTGCATATTATGAAGAAACACTAAAAAATTAGGTTATCAAAAATTCAGCATCTGAAGACATACATGACTTGTACTTTATTAAACTGAACAAAACGAACCCCCCTCTGAAACAGGTATCAATGTACTTAACATATTTTGCACACATTCATCTCTGTGTTTTCTAAGCAAATATCTTACAGGCATTGCATAAAAAGATTTTGAATGTGCTATGTCACCCCACTATCTTGAAGCAGTAGAATAACCAGTGATTTATAGACCGAGAGAGTCTGAAGAACTTCCACAGAAAACAGAGAAGAATAAACAATGGCAGAGAATGTTGACAATGATGTATCAGTCAAGGCATTTTTTTTCTCAGTAGACAAGGTACAACCATTTTTCTTGTAAATAGGAATTTCATCATATCTCTGGTCAACTTGGTGATATCACCCTAGCCTTGATAAAAAAGTCTGTAACATGCCTGAAGGATAAGTATCAGACACTAAATCAAGGCTCCTTTGTGGGTGCACTGTAAGGCAATGAAATATCATCACAACAGTATTTCCCAGTTTCCCTTCCTACTTCTAGTTCTTTGAAACACCATAATTTAGATTTGTTTTTTAAAAAAACCCTGTATTTATAACACCTGGCAGTTTCCAACAGCTAAAAATCAGAATAAAATAAACATTGTTCTATATTTTGTACATGTCTCAGTTTTCATTGTCCTATATTTTTTACAAGTTTCAACTTTGTACAAGTTCATACAAGAACAGGGAAATTCTAAAAACTCACGTTAAACTTAGACAGTTTTCTTTTCTAAAAAATCACTGATGTGAACTCACTTCCACATGCTTAAAGGCTTGCTGTATGCATAAGCATCACGATGGATTAAGGCTGTGATTAATTAAAGCTGCAGGTTTAGTTAATCATCTCAAAATTTCACATTCTTCAAAATCCCCCAAACTTTAATATTAATGGTGGAAAGAAAAGCTGAAGTGACATCGTTTTGTTTATCTCCCAATCAGCCAGAACGAGGGCGTTTCATCAGCACTTTTCAGGCAGGGAAAACGGATGAAATGGGGAGAGTTTGGAGCAGTATCAGGGAAGTAAGAGAGTCAGCTTTTGTTAGACAAGCCCATAGAGATGATGCTATCCAAAGATACAGAAAGGCAGATAAAATGGGTTGTTTCTGTCCTTTATGGTTCTTGGAGCAATGCCTTACTCTTCAGTCATATAAGCAGCAACAACTAACACCCCGAATCTGTCTGTGTGCCAACAGTGGTCAACCTTAGCCTAAATGGTGAGATGGACAAGGTGAACACTCCTTAGAACAGATGAAAAAATTAGTATCTCTAGAAATTGCATCCATTTACCATATACAATAGTTCTGAAAGCAATGCAAAGCTTCCCAATGTGTTTTTCACTTCACATGTATGTCTGTATTCTATGCCAAGTTAGATACGTACCTATGTATTAAAATGATAACATGCATTTTGATAGACCAATGATTATTACAATTTTGGAAAATTATGCAAAATGATATTTCTCTTCAAAAGTAGGGAAAATGTCAAAGTTGCATAAAACCTTAAGTCCAATTTTGCATTGGATTTAATGAAAATTTCCATTTATTTAAAGTGAACATATAATTAAAAGGTATTAATTTTTGTGCGATGAAGGCTATTTATACAAAGCAAAAATTGGGTGAGCTCTCCAGCTAACACACAAAAATAAATGAGAGCAGGTTCCGTGATAATATAGCATAACATTAGCGCTAACAGGCTAAAATTGACTGTTTTCCAACCTAGTAAGATAGTTGTAAGTTCTAAGTAGGTCCAGAGAAGAATATTTTGACCTAAACTTTTAGTTAGTTTTGATTAGTTCAGTGGGTAAAGAACAAAACCTTTCTGGTTTTGGTATACAGAAAATTACAACAGAGAATGTACTTGCACTAAAGGAAAAATGGCCCATTCGATTTCTGCTGCGTTCTTTATTTCCTGAGTCCAAACATGACTATATTTTAGATGTCAAGTAAAATTACGTTAGACAGGTTTTCCTTGTCTTTGTTTGTTCACATCACAAAATTGGCATGTTTTTCCAGTTCAGCTGGAAAGAAACAAGAGACTTGAACTAAGGGACTCAGGTTTGAAATGACGACAGTAAAAGAAGAAGTCTGAGCAGTTATTTTTCTGCACCATACTTATATGTAAGTACCTGGCAAAAGTATCTACTTTAGGGACAAAGGGCTAGTTCAGGGTGGCCAATAGCTACACCCTGAATCCTTGCAGGAAAGAAAACATGACCTAAATAGGCTTTACTTTGAGCCTATATGGTAAAAAAACACAGCAAAGCCAGGAATTTTTTTTCCTCCAGATCGGTAGTAGAAAGCATGCAATGCTTGACAGTGGCTCAGTACAACATATTGTTTCTCATCCCACCACCAAGCAGGCAGTTTGGCAGAATTCTGACGCATTAGGGTTTTGAGATGTTCCTTACAGAGAAGTGGAACTTCAATAAATCTTAACCTAATAACCTCTGAGTAACAAATCTTTGTATTTTCTGGGGGGGGGGGGGGGGGGGGGGGGGGGGGGGGGGG
>JAVKLA010000058.1:15366086-15442658 GCA_034782735.1 Sagittarius serpentarius
TTTTCCCCCCCCCCCCCCCCCCCCCCCCCAATTTATTTTCATTCAGGTTTTCAGAACAGCCTAAAAGTACTTTGGGTTTCCAGGGCTTGTTAACACCTTGAGAGTATCGAAGTGGCAGCAATTTAGCACCATTCTCCTGACACATATTTCCAATGTGAGGGACCAATGGAGGATGTATCTAGAGTTATCTAGATATATCTAGAGCTGTCTAGGCATATGTAGAGATATATCCTGGAAAGGTGGGAGGAAGGAAACCTAGCAGGACAAAGTGGCATAAATTTCTACTTCCCATCTCTCTCAAAGGACCTTCCTGTCTCTTTGCTCTCTGGAAACACGTAGGTAATGATACTGAGAGAACAGTTGCCTCAAAAAGACAGATCCGACATATATGTCCTTCAGAGAACGTATCTCTGATTGCACTGCCTTCAGTAGTAAACCCCGGACTGACACACACCAACCCAAAGTGACAGAAGACTACTGCATTCACAGTTCTCAGCACCTGCTTTAAAGAATGAGTGAAATCTTTACTTTTGTAATGTTTAGTGATCTTCCTTCACTAGCAACATGACTTTCCAGCCCCTAAAGTCAGAACACTACTGCATGTGTTTAAAAGATGTTCTTTTACTATCCTGATGATCAACATTCTCATCTGCTTCTGCCCCGCAACCAATATTGGATAACACTGGAAAATATGTTTTGATGTAAAACACTTTCCCTGACCTGTGGGGGAAACACAGGGTTATTAATCATAAATACACTCTCTGATAAAGCAATTTCTTCACTTGACCAGCGCCTTTTGTTTGTCATTGCTGAAGATTGACTTGAATTCTCACCTACAACATTATCTGTAAAGGATATTGAAGAATATTTCAGTAATGAATATGTTTCCTTTAGAGACAATGTTAGTTCACAGCCACATTAAGTCAAAAGAGAATGTTTTATTACCCTTACATTAGTGGGGTGATTGATTTTTTCAATGTGCTCCTGAAAATCATTAAGTATTCACACACACAATATTGATATCTCCTTTATGAGTTTGAATTTGTTGTGTAGATATGTCATTCCTTAAAATTTTCAATGGAAAATGCATGGATTATCAAGAACAATTGTTTTATCTTATCTCAGTATACATCCCATCGCTGATCCAGTCACTCAGAGGAAGGTTCTCTGTATTAGACAATCAGAGAGTAGCTGTGAGGAAAGTTTCCTCTTAAATTTGCAAAGCCAGAGAAAGTCTGACTTATGCCCTATAGCTTGTTTTACACGTTTCCACATCAATAGCATAAGTTTTAACACCAAATAGTTCTGCATTCTACGTCAATGACTAAACCTTTTTTCTAAATGCCTGATAAGATACAGTGGCCATGAATTGCACATTTTGTGCAAAAAATGCTTTAAAAAAATACTTCTTCTTTCAATTACTATTTTTTCTGTTATTATTGTGGGGAAAAAAATCTTTACCCTTCCATTTTACCTTTCTTCTTCCTAATGTAAAATAATATCTTCCCAGTCTTTATTTAATGTCTTCCTCTCTTTCTAATAATTTTAGTCTTATTTCTCTATTTCTCCTATATTTTTTTAAAGTGAAAGATCTAATAACTACAAAATATTTGAAGTGTGAACTATGTGGACCATTGAGTTATTGTTTATTCCCCCCCCCCTTGTTCTGTATGTATGTCACTCATGTTATGTATCTTGTGGGTGACTGTAACATTAATTAAGTTTCTTTCAGCCTCATGGAAGGTTCTTTTCCTAGCATCTAGCCAAACAGACTCTAGATGATGGGGAGAATTTTCTGTGTATAACTCACAGATTCTGCATTTGCCAAATTTACTATTTAACCTGGAATAGAAACTTCTGAAGTATCTGTTTATTAAGAGGAAACTGAAATGGTATTACAGGAAGAAGTGAGTAGATTTGCACTGAAACACAGTATCTGAAAGACACTACAGGGATTTGGGGCTACGTAGAGGTTCGTGTTGATGATACTGAGATAAGTAGTGGAGATGGAAAGAAATGGTTTAACCGAAATGTTTGAAATACATTTTTTCGGTTTGATTGTTGCTGGTTTTGAAAACTTGAAAACATAAATCACCATCTTTAAATTCTAACTCAAACTTCTGTAAATACTTTGTTCCTGTTCACTTTTCATCAATTGAGAGTGAAGTTTTTTACTCAGCATTGCCAATGATTTCATAACTCAAGAGTCCTTACATCCGGGTATCTGTGCATCACGGATATAACTGTGACTCAGACAAGACCTGAAGAGCAGGTATTAAGGAAACTGCTGCTCCAAGAGTGGTTCTGAGAGCTGCTGCCCCTCTTAGACAAGCCTGTAGGTCATGATTCTTTCATTTTGCCCAGCTTTACATTATGATGTGCAGATCTGAATGCAGCGCTTCCAAGCAGCTATAAGGTGGGTTAAATCCAAACATACCCTGTGCGTATACCCTAGAGATCTCTGAGGACACGTGCCTGACACATACAGACCAAGTTGCAGTCTAGGTCTTTGAATGCATCAGAAATGAGTGAATGAAAGTAGAAGACAAAAACTTGGTTCTAATTCTGTCAGTCAGCCTCTTTCAATGGCTTACTGCATAAGCTTTTGCACATACCTTCAACTTCCCCTAATTTATTTTCCCTATCTGTAAAATAGAGATAGCAGCTAATGAACCACAGGCTGAATACAAATCAAATTCTTCTGAAGAACTCTTTGAGATCCTGAGGTAGAAGGCATCTTGTAAGTGCTAAATATTATTATAATTACAGTATAATTATATGTAGTAATATTATCTTTTCGTCACTGTGAAATCACCTCACTACAGCAGAATTTTCTTAATTGCCATATACCCTCATGGAATCAGGAATGTGCCATTTGACCAATTGTCTTAATTATTTGAGATCCTGAGAAACATATCATGCTGGGAGATTTTTTTAATTACCGTAGAAACAGCTTTAAGTGATGGAACAAATACTTTTCTCTATGTATGTGCCTGGTAACAACATAAAAACAAATCATGCCAAAAAATGAAGCAGGAATGCATTTTAAAAACCTGGGTTGAAGTATGTTTTATTCAATAATCTTCTCAACAGAGTGGGGAAAAGCTCAAGTAAAATAAAAGGCCGACAAAGTAGGGTGTCTGTGACTATGCAGAAAGTTGTTCTTGTTAACTTCAACGAACTAACTTTTGCACGAGACCAACTGTTTTGCCGTTTAATCAGACCAACACCACCTTCATCCACTGCTTTTAATTAAAATATCCACTGCACTGTTACTTCATTTTACCTCTTCACTCTTACCTGTTTCTTCTGAGTGTTTTTCCTGGACTGGGAGCTCTCTCATTTCGGTATCTTTAAAGCACCAGCAGTTGCAAAATGCTGGTATATTATGTATAAGCAGTTGCAATGCAAATAAAGGCAACACCAGAGTACCTTAGTATCTTCAAAATAGTTCTCTTTATTAGAGTATTGCATTAGCTTCGTTATTTTATACCAAAGGACTGATATATTACTCTAAATAGAGGTAATACTATTTCATTTCATTACTAACTTGCTTCTAATATACTGGTAGCATTCCCCTTGCCTCTCCCCCTCTCCTCCCTCCCTCCCTCCCTCCCTCCCTCCCTTCATGGCTTCTTTAGGAATTATGGTAGTACAGAAAAAACAATGAATATAAAAAGAACGAGCACCTCAAAAATTCATTCTGACATTGAGACTTTGAAATGAGAGCCATGTAGACTTAAGTCTAAAACCTCATAGTCCCGTTATGAAGAAGAAAGAGTAGGATTTGGTTTTGTAGAGTCTTACAGACACAAAGCATCCCAAAGCACTCATCAAAGCAGGGCACTAGCTACTCCACTGCCTGTGATGGGGAAGCAAATAGAGAAATGGTTTCCCTTCACACAAATGGGGAGTTCAAAGAATCTTTTTAAGACTACTAATGCTAGATAATGCACAGGGACCTTCCTTGGGCTTCCCTCCACCCTCTTAAAACTAAATACTTCATTATTATTATGCTGGACAGTCATTCTGAAGCACACGCATTCTTGCGTTGTACTCTAAATTACAGTGTTTCCTAAATTCTGCTTGGCATGGGCTGACCCCTCCATAGCAGGTGGGATGAGTGCTCCTCTACTGGTTGCAGACAGCAGAACAATAGAGAAGTAAAGGCCTGGAATGTGGTTTCTATAAATCATTCAAAAAGAAAAATGAGTTTAAAATTACATTTCAGTAAGAATGAATGAACACCTCTGTTCATGAAAAAAAAAAGAAAAGTTAAAAACCATTACATCCCACCCGCACTACAGACAGTATCACAAACACCTTCCCATCCTGCTTTACGTGTGAGAATATGACTACCAAAGGAAGCACGCAAAGGGCCCTCTAGGAATGAGGCTTCGTATCTTTGCTCAGTGGCGAGGAGTCTCTTGTCCACCACAGAATATGTTGTTAAGAACTTCTGTTTCCCCTTTAGGGGTCATGCTGCAGCGTCAGTCACAAATTTGCGTGATGTGTTACAGTACCTGTTCTCACGGACTAAAGGGAATACCGTCCTGCAAACTACCAAAAAAATCCATTTGCAATCACATACGTCCATAAGCTCCACAATCTAAATCTTTAAGCTCCCAGCTTAAAGGGTTCTGACGCAGAGCCCTGAGGTCAGCATAACATGCAATAAAAGACCGAGGAATCACATTGCTCCTGTGATGAGGAGGAAGACACACACCCTGGCAGATTCCGAAGCCAGCAGCTTCCTGAACGAGAACATCCTTTCTCCAGTGTGATTTGTGCTGCATCAGGGGAAGTTTGGATTGGACATTAGGAAAAGTTCTTCACTGAGAGGGTGGTTGGTGACTGGAACAAGCTGCCCAGGGAAGCGGTCACGGCACCAAGCCTCTCAGAGTTTAAGAATCGTTTGGACAACATTCTTAGTCATCCGGTTAGTTTTAGGCAGTCTTGCGAGGAGCAGGGAGTCGGACTCGATGATCCTCATGGGTCCCTTCCAACTCGAGATATTCTATGATTCTGTGATTGTATAAAATCCTGTGATTTCAGTCACACCTCAGGTGAAACAAGGCATCCCTTTTCCTGGATTTAAAAATACATCACTTTTGGGCCTGTAGACATAAAAAGACCTGCTTACGTGTTGGCAGTTTGTTTGAGATCAAGAATGTGTAATGCCTGCAAAAAAAAATTTCAGTTTCCTTCTATCAGATTTTTGCTGTTGCTTACCAACCACAAAAAGAAGAAAGACAAAACAATCCTGATGCATACAGAAAATCTATAATTATTCCTTCAATCTGAAAATAGGACATGAAAATGATGAAGCTAAGCAAGTTTATAAAAATCACCTGTTGCCTCTTAAGAAACCCAAGAACAAGAGTCCCTGGAGCTATATTACAAGCCGCTTGTACATTACCTAGTGGAAGCCCTTTTTTTTCCTTTTCTTTCTTTTTGTTTTTTAATTTGTTTTCTTCTTGTATATCTGAATTTTAGCTCAATTCCTCTCTGTTTGCCTAAAGTATATATTAAGGATTAAGTAGATTTTCCAAAAAGCTACATAAAATAATTGCTTTTGATTAGGATGTATCTGGTGAATTGGCTAGTTATATTTCTTCTATTCTAAACATTAGCTAAAATATGCAACTAGTTGGTTAATTCTAATCTACTCTTTCATATAGTTAATGAATTATTCATAGGTTCATGCAGCTGCTGAAGTACTGCAAGAGTTTAAATTTAGCACTCAGATGGTACACGTGGCAACTTGGCAATTTTTATTTTTTGGACTATGGCTTTTAATTTAAATTCATATGTGATTGATGTGATATGACACGCTGAGAGTACAACAGATAGTTTAATCAACAAATGGTCCTTATGAATAATGTTGATGGTGAAAGTTCTATTCAATTTCATGTCACTTTCCTCATCCTAAAAATGAATTTCAGTTCTTGTTCAGCTCTTGACATTCAACGCGTTGTTTTCTTTCATTGCAAAACATCTTAAAACACTGAGGGAGGATGGACAGAAATGCAGATAGGAAAAAGATTATGATAACATTTAGTGTTTTCTATGAGTTTCATTTCCATTTCTACTTACTTATCTTCACTGGCTTGGACTAAGTCCAACATTTTCTACCAATTACAATACGGTTTTAGATCAGACCCTATGATCTATCAAAATATATAAAAGTATGGAAGACAGTTGCCTGAATTGGCATGAACATTTTTATTTGTCACAAGAGGTTCTAATGATGGTTAGTAAAGTTCCTTAATTCATAATGGTTGAAATACCATTAAGAGGCAGATCACTTATTTTCATGACACTGGAGAGGGGTTTGCTTTCAAGATACTATGGCAGCAAGAACCGAGTTCTTAATAAGCTAGATACTTCCATGGAAACATAGAAGTGGCAAACATCTTTCTCACTAAATTGCATAAACTCTTGTTTTGTAAAAGCTAAAACTCAAGTATTTCTTTCTTCAAAAAGCAGAGCAGAAAATAAAGGTAGGATGATGCTGCTTAGCTTATGGTCTAGGAAAGGTAGAAACCCATGTATGATCTTCACATATGCAGGTTGCTGGAGATGCACAATGTTACCTCCAGCATAACTGTTATGCTGTTATTTGTAACTCAATAAATAACTGGCAAACCTCAAAAATACTGCTCTAAAAATGAGGATGAATATAGATCTCAGAAAAAAAAATCGCAGGAAGTGACTGACAAGCATTATTACTATGCTTTTGCTCACTGCTACTGTATAAAAACATTGGGTAAAAAAGACAGTAGACTTACTTTGCCCTTTGCACACTGTCCTGAAGACGTGCCCCCTCCTTCTGAACCCCCTTCCCCCAGGTGGGAAGGGAGCTTCCCACGGGCTTGCACCTGTACCCCCTTCTGACCGCTGCTGCGGGTAGGAGCTTGCAGCTCTCCTTGCTGCAGGTGCTGAAGGCCCCTCCAGCACCTTTATTTCTCTTGTCCCCAGTCTTACCCCACCCCTGTTAGAGCACTAAAGCATGTGACTGGCATCTTTCTCTAAGAATGAGTACCAGGGTCTAAATACGTGCTTGGTATGTTGCTTTATCTTGTGGGCAAGTGTCCTATTGAAAGCCATAATTTGATGTTTTCAGTATGACTGGAGAGTAACACATATCATCTTTCTGGGTTATGATAGATATGAGGAACTAATTGGATTTAAAGACATCATAGTGAAGATAAATTCATTGCTGAGGGTAGATAAAGGCTGACAGTCATTTAGGTATTGCTTTTCTCAGCAAAAGGCTAGGAAAATGTTTTTAACCAGTCACCTCGTTCTGTTCCATCTGGAAAATTTAACAGTTCTAGGAAGATTATACTCAATTCCGACAAATGCATCCTATTTCTTACGTTGACTGGAAAAAAAATGAAAACAAACCATGATCTTCCAAATATCTAAATTTTAAGAAAATATAACCTAAGCTTTCACAAGACTATCTTGTTTTTCTTGTCACAGTTGATTAAGACATTTTCACAAGTTACACTGAATATTAAAGTGTTTTATTAGTAATCAATCTTCAAAACCATAAATAAAAATAGAGAGTCAAAGATAATGAGGAGTCACTTTCTTAGACAAATTCTGCTCCTCTGTAAGCATCTAAATGAATAAGCCTGTTTTATGAAGAACTTCCTTTTCTTCAGGAACAGTGCTGCTGGAAATTTTGGTTTTGCCTAGAGATAGGTAAAAGACGAGTATTTCAAGCAGTTCTAAATGCTAAACATTCTTTGAAAATCTGAACCTTAGTTGCCCAGAACAAGATAATCAGGGCTAAGAATGAGCTTGAGATCTTAATAGCCACTGTCAAGTATCATTATTTTATAGCAAGACATAAAAAAAGTAGAGAAAGACACTGAACTCTACAGTTGTCTACCATTTCTCTTTGGGAGCAGGAACTTAGAGCATGGATCTTCCCCTTACAGCTAAGAAAAAAGTACCTATTCAAGACACTGAAAAATGCAATGGCATAATTTTCTAGTTAAACTAACTTGTTGAGAATTCACACTCGAATAGGCTGAAGAATTGTTCTACACAGGGAGTCTCCCTGAGACACAGAGACTCCTCAAGCACGTGAGCAGATGGCATGATCTACACTTCAATGTAAGGGTTGCATTCTCTGCAGAAGAAACTTAAGGTGTACTTGTTATGTTCAAAACCTTTCTATTGGCAAAAGGAGAAAAAAAACCCAAAACACCTTTTATGCAATGTCAAGAATGTACTGGTTCTGTAATTGAAATTACACAAAGAAAGAAAAAAAAAGAAAAAAGGGGAGGAAAGAACACTATTTCAGGGGAAAGTCTCAATAATAATACAGTTATAATTGTTATACAGAAATTTCTTAGTTTGTATCCCTTTCTGTGGGTTTATTCTCACCCTTCCACTACTTCTATAGGTCCTACAGTCTGCAGCATCAGTCTGGGAGTGGGGGACTGTAGGATGTCATCAGCACCCCACGTCCTTTCCTGAGGAGTGTCATGCTGATGTTGATAGCTTCTTGCTCCTCATTTGAGGGTCACTTGTGTATGTTTCTAACGCAGTTTTTTGCACTGTGATTGTTGTTTTTGTTTTTGTTTTGTCTGAAAGGCCCCTACTATATCTGAATTTACATGTCAAACATCTTTCATATCTTGTATACTTGTTCTTTGTTCTCCTTGTTAATTGTAAAAAATAGTTTTACCCACCTCTGAAGGCTGCATTTATTTATCAATGGGTAATTGACCACTGATGAGTTCTTTATAGCCCTGGGACTTCTAGTATCACCCTGTGCCACCTCTGTTATCATCCCATCCCTGTACTCTCTCTGCACTGCATTTGTCTTTCCCCACTTTTAAGGGCTCTGCTTCACTCCCGGTCTTTTATTCCATTCCACTACATCATTATAGTAGGGTCATAAATAGTTCATTCTACACAGAATAATTACTTACTAGTACCATCTATATAAAAATTATGGTAATACTACACAGTTACACAAAGCTCAGCAAAACAAATTATGAAATAGCCATCTGGTGATTAGAATATTGCTTTTACAGCTAAACAATGTGAAACATAGCTCTGAGCAGTCCAAGAGAAGTCCTGACAAAGGCTGAAAAGTCCTGAGTCTTTGCAGAGCTACTATGAAGCCTGAAATCTGTTATTAGCAAGGTCAATACTGTATTTATTGGTTTACAGGGCTTCATTTTTGGATTGTCTCACATACACTCAGAATAGCAAGACTTGCCTAGAACATATGACTGATTTTTGTAGATTAATATAAATACATATTAATTAACTTGACAATGCAATGGAATAATACACAACAAATAATTACTGAAGGTTTACAGTTTATGATATGCTACTGAAGAAGGAAAGATAACTGAATGGCTCATCTACAGTGTAAACTGAATAATCATAACTGGATATTTTTGCAGCAGAAAATGATTTTGATTAAAGGCCAAGCTTTGCCCTTAGTTACATATGCACAGCTGCTACTGATGCCAGTTGTAGTCATGGGTGTGTATATCTGAGGGAAGAATCTGTTTCTGAACAGGGATGGAAACTGTATTATTATTTGCTTTCAAGAAATAATAGCATTCTGGAACCTCAGATATTTCATATGTAACAAAAGGAATTACTTGGTAAGGCTAAAAATCAATTGGAACAGATTCTATCACCTTTGTGGAGTAGTACCTGTCTACCCATCTGATAAATAATCTTTCTGATTCAGTAGAATTACATCCTATATAAAAAGTATTCAACATGAATAACAGAAAGAACAAAAAATGATCTTAGTGGCTATAAATGTTTCCCAAAGTTTAAGATGTATTATTATACAGAAAAAGCAGTACACATTAAAAGAACTCATTTCTGAAACTCTTTTTATAAATAATGTAAATGCAGATTCAATAATTTTAGATGCAGGTAGAGCCCCAATGAATTTAAAGCATTCAAAATTTGAAACAAAACCACTTTGCCACTCACATAAAATTACCAGTACGTATCTGAGTTGTATATTGACAAATTAGGCATTAGAAACTCAGATGACCAAAAAGGCAACAGCACAAATAACTCAAAAGATCTTTCAGTTAAAAACACATGATCTGGTTCTTACTTGCATTTCTGAGATTTAAATAATACACCAAAATATTCCATTTTATACAAGCATATTTTTTCTTTTCTGTGTAAAAGTAAACAGGCAACTATGGAAACTATACCTGATTCGCACTACAGTAATTTCAAGTCGTATTTGGTTGTTAAAAAATAAATTACAAATTTAACCCTCCTCCTATGGAACATACATTGACATATACAGAAAACTAGTATTAACATTTTTCCTCTCCTGTGAAGTTTTCTGCTAGCTTCTAGGAAGAGAAAACCACAACTTCTCTACCTTTCTTTTAAGATCCGCTACATTTCTCCTTAATGTTTGCCAAAAGTCTGAACTTTTCAAATTTCACCTGAAAAGTTCATCCACTCACGCAACTTGATAACAAACATGCACATTTTAACGTGCAGCCTGTATCTCTATTTTCTCGTAACTTAACCTACGTCAGCAAAATAAGAATGCCTATTTGCAATGCATCGTAATAAAAGTAGTTTAATACAAACGAATCAAATACTCATTTTTCTTCAAATGTAGACAAGATCTTAAACTCCATGGATCACCAACAAAATCATTTTAATCCAAGCATTTTGGATAATACAGTCACTATTTTGCCGAGTATACCACCTTTATGCAAACAATCATTTATTTCAGTCACTGAGCGGGAAGTTGCCCACAAATGTACCTTATAATTCAAAGGTTCTCAGGTATAATTCGTGCTTTGTTACTTTTCGAAAATACACCTACTCTTCTTCTACATGTACTTTTCAATGGAAGTGTGGGCCCCTGAATTTACTGGAAGTCTTTCTATAGCATTGAGAGGGTAAATGTGGAGAGGTAGAGAGTAAGGTTCAGCGATGCTCTACCAGTTTGCACAGTTGCACGTATTCTCCTTATGCTTCTCCTATGTATACTGTAATAAATACACATATGCAATAATTTGCTGTACTCACAGTAAAAAAAAAAGAGATTTATTTTTAGTTTGTTTTCAGGTTGGTCGTGAGAACGAGGAAGACCTTTCTGTATTCTCAACGTAGACAACTATAGCATTGTCACAAGAAAAGGGGCAGGCTGCTGCCCTCTCCCTTCAGTTTCCTTGGGCTATGACTGAAGCGAGCATAGAACAGTTTTCTGGTCTTTGCCTGGCCCTTCATTGCAATCCCAAGTTATTTTTACCTCCTGTCTTTACGAGAGGGAATTTATTTTAACGGTAGTGTCAAACTGGTAGAAACGAAGCAGCACTTTGGGGCTGATACCAGTGAAGACAGGAGCAGCAGTAAGACTTCAACAGTGGCAGTGAGCTGTTTCAACAGCTCAGTTGTTTGTGGAACTGAGGTCTTGGTCAGTAATATGCCTTGGTTGCCATGAAATTTGATGGAAATTATAAAACCAAAGAGTACTTGTCAATCTGACTGACACAGCTCATTCCAGAGCTATGGCTTTTATGTCCCATTGGGCCTCCAGTATTGAAGGCGCTGAGACTAAGTGTCATGGGCGTGCAGAGTCACTCATGTCAGCATCCACCTTGGTCTGCATTCTTAATGCCTGCACTAATTAACAAAGGCAAGGAGATGTGACTTTAGGTCCAATGCCTGATTTTTCTGTAGTTACAGTGAAAATCTTGGCTTTTGATCTTCAGCATGTGCTGACCGTGGAGCAGTAACAGGCTTGGTGTGCACACTAACGTTAGATGTGCAGACAGGGATCCAGACTGATAACTACTGTGAAAGAGGGGGAAGGGGGAAGATAAAAAGAATGTGCAAAACAAGTTTGCCAAGTTATTACAGAAATACCGCTTCTACAGTAATACCTTGCTGAGTTAATCCACGGCACTAGGCTTCAGAGACAGTGCATAGCCAAGGACAGAGCAGTTCATTAAATACCCAGTAATGGTTTGGTTTATCTCTGTTTCCTCTGTGCTTTCAGACATGCTTCCACACAGGCACAACCTAAATATTTCGCAACTTGTCAACTGACAATCCCAAAAAGAAAAACTCTTATTTTACCAAGTCCCTCAGCCAAAGCTGGTATAGTCTTTCAAGGCATTACATCCATAAACTAACAGAGTCTAAGCTTGGGTATTTGGCTGTTAGATTTTTACTTTCTGTTTTAGCCACCTAGATTTAAGTATGATATATCTTATTTTGGAGAAGAAAAAAAAGAAAAGGAAAAAAAAAGTGAACCTGTGGCCAGCTGTACCCAGCTACCCAGAGGAAAAAAAAAAAAGCAGGCATTAGGCACTCACTAACTTTCTAGCTTAGCTAATAGCACCAGTGTTTGAAGCATGTGAATGTGTATGTAACCTCAGAATTTGGGAGCTGCACAGCTCTCTACTGGCATGTCACTTTGCAAACAATTAATTTGTTCTAGGCTTTATTATGCTGTGCCAAAAAGAATGGACATTAATCCTTCATGGCCTACTTCATCAGGTTGCTGGGAATGTTTGCTGAAGTACGTAGAGGACTAAAAATATATAACGATAGGGAAAATTTACTATTTTAACTGAACATGGAAACAGGAATTTGAAAAACAGAAGGGAAGTTTACCACCCAGAAGAAAGTCAGTGGGCTGCTTCTGAAATTCTGCTTAATAATTTGTCCCCTTACTCTGCTGTAGATAGCTAAGAAATAGGAAAAGTAAAGCTCTGGCATCTAGGGTTTTTGTTGTTTTGTTTTGTTTTCATTTGTTTTTAGCCTGACATACCTTCCTGTATCTTTTCAAGCAAATAATTTCAAAGGCAAAGTGCGGTCCTTTATCCGCTTCTGATACTTTGAAGCATTTACCTTAATAAATTCACAACAGAATAAATCTATATGTTATAAAATAAGCCGTTATTACTGTAATCTCACACACATGCAAAAAGATTCCCGTATGTATTTCTAAGGCAATCTAAAGCTCAAAAATTACTACATTATATTCTCTTGTTTAGAAAAATCAACAAGAGATATATAGAGTGTCCCCTGGCAAAAGTTACTTATTTCTATGATCCTGAGAGGATAAGACTACCCAAGAAAGCAAAAACAGACATTAGAAAATATTAATAGTGGCTGATGACAGGGGTTTTTTGTATACTGTTAAGAGTTAAGGATGCAAACAGAAATTTATTTAGGGAAACTTATGCTCCGAAGAGAGCTGGTGTCATTCTGTTAAACAGTAGAGGATAATCAGGCTAACATCCCACTTGGTAGTAAGCCACTTAGAGATGTCAACAAATATATTTATCTTGTTAGGGAAATTGCCTTGAACAACTGCGATCCTGAGATACAGAGAACAATCTCTCTGGACTAAGCAGCTTTTAGAGATTCAGGAGTCATCGACACACCAGCACATCTAAGTGAAGAGTGAGTAAAGATACATTGGCCAACCTTCTTGAGTATTTAGCAGCATAGCTTTAAAAGACGGATACTGAACGCTAAACAACAGCTGCTGGTTTTGGAGATGGATGCTAAAATGCTCTAAGTGGAAGAAACAGAAATACATTGTGCCATTCTGTCTGTGCACTTGAGTTGGAAAAAACATTGCACATACCTACAGTTCAGCAAAGCTCAAATCAGTCAATGACTGCAGCAGTAAACACAGTTGGCAAAGCATTTTTAGAGTGTTTACCTGAGGAATTCTAATAAAAATAGTAACTTAGGGTAGCTTTTTAAATGTATATATTCCTCTGGTGGAACAGAAGGAAACTGTATCTATGTTACATGTCCGAAAACAGTGACAAAGTAAAAGTAGTAGAAAGGGACAGAGAGAAAGAGGAGTAAAGAAGAGCCCCATTACAGGTTTGCTTTAGTAACAGCCTGAAGTTTATCTCCCTTCATCCTCTGTGTTGCGTCCATAGGTTTTTGCAACAGCCAGATGATGCACTTTGTTTTCTTTTGTTCTGTTCCAGTAGTCTGACCTATTTAGTAGTCACAGTAAGAAACCCCCAGTCCTCCAGAGAATGACAGAAGCCATTGAAATGATTCTATTTGGGAACTTAACGAATCACAAAAATTTAAAAAAAATCTAAAAATAAGACCAACCATCATAATTGTATTGAGATAATACAAAATAAAGTATTTAAGCTAATCTGTTGGAATAGCTTTTCAGGTTTTATTATGCTAGAGTTTAGAATGTCAAGATTATCAGGATTTCTTGAACAATTAGTAAAATAAGAAAATTCTTTTGTAAAATTCTGCAAATCAAATAAAGAACTCTGGAAATGTTTATTTTATTTTATTTTATTTTCATTAAAAGAAAAGTCACTTCTAAATGCAATGCTTTATACTCTTCCCGTAATTCCTTCCTAGACAAACTAAAAATTGGCAGTTGCTACTGAAAGCAGTCATTATCTTATTCCAAACTTTAACAGGTAGCTTACCATTCCTAATTCCAAGAAACTTAAAAATTATTATTTCTATTGGATATGATTATTTTTTCTCTAGGTAGTTTACACAAGTTCTTTACACCTTTACACCCCTGAAGTAAACTAGTATGGCATAAAATTTCAAATGAGATAAGTAAAATCTGTTCTCAAGGTACAAAATAAAAGCTAAGCGTTCAATGTTTATTATGCTTTTGCTTTCTTTAACCTAACTAAGTAAATCCCATATGATCTTTTTGCACCCAGAAAATGGAATATGTGTCTCTATCCTTTAATGATTTGTGTCAACAGGCAGATGAGCAGGCACTATTTCTGTATGTATAAAGGTTGTATGGACCAATCTCAGTCAAAACACAAAACCTCAAAAAATGGCACTGAAAAATTAACTGTGTGAGGAGTGTGTTAAGGTTGCTGTTTTTTTTCTGTCATTAAAAGCCTTCTCTTAGAAAACAATAAAAAAAAATATTAAAATGGCTATGTACTAAGTTCTGTCCCATATACAAAAAGTCAGAAATGTATGGCAATGGGTAAATATTTAGCTGAAAAAGAAGATTCTTGCTCTGATAAATAACAAAAAAAAAAGAGAAGCAATGTTTCAGAACCAATGTGTTATATAGGCTGGAAAAAAGTAAAGCTTTCTTTACAAAGGTTTGTACATAAAAAATGACAAATATGCAATTCTATGAATTTCTGTAAATTTCCCATATTTTAAGGCTGACAAAATTCCTTTGAAATAGTTAAGAACGAGCATCAGAGAACAACACTGCATTACTTAATTTTTTTCAGATTCTAGTCAGCTAATCCTTACAATTACGCCAATATTAATACACAGTCAGGCTGACTTTCTCCCTTGGAAAGAAGAGACCTAGTGCTAAAATGTACCTAAACCAACTTAACAATGCATAAACCTAATCCAGGTCTTTATGGCATTTAGGCACAACGGTCTCGGGGCACCTACAGCACAAAAAAAAGCTTATCAATGTTTAACAGACCTCAATACAATGCTGAACACAGAATTAGAGATAAACAGGAACACACAAGATCCTTAGGGTTTCTGGCCACCAGCAGCTAAATGTGTCTGTAATTGGTGCATATAGAACAAAACAGAAACAGAAATCATGTTTATTCTTGTCCTTTTTCCGTCTCTCTTTTCTTTAACCAAAAAGAAAATTTTACCTACAAATTATTTCATTCTCCTCTCATTTTTCACACATCAGTGATATGGGTTCAGGCAAGAGTGGACAATAGTAGAACAGCTGATCACTTCTTGCTTTAGGAAAAAAAAATGTAGCTTTAAGATTTGCCATTGTTCATGCTTGATTTCAAAGTAGTGTTTATTAAAGATGCTTTTTAAAAAAGGTATTCTCAGTATAGCTGTATAGCACAATGCAAAAGATTACGCCTTCGACTGCTAAGAATATATTTTCAAAAGATAGAGCACTCTTGAAAATACTAATAAAGCTGAATGAAGCTATTTCCTCAGAGATGTAAAAAAAGATTGTAAAGTAGTTTTTTATTTATTTGCAGCACTTTCTAAATGCTCTAGCTATGTTGTCCTGCCCCTAACTGCACCAAAACTAGGCTTTATTTTTGCATTTGAAATTGAAATGCAAAGTTATGTGTTTATTTCATTAAATATAGTCACTGTATGCAGATTTTTCTAAATGCAGATACACATGCTTTGTATCTGATGCTCACAAAAGGATATACTCTCAAAGTAGGAAGAGCTAAAGTAGAAAGGTTGAAATTATAGCAAAATTATTTCAAATTAAATGATATCTGGAGGGCAATATGATAATAAAATAAATTTCTGAGCACATGAGAGGGGACTGAAATTCCAGGAAATTGGCTTAATTCTCCTAATATATGTATTTTTTTCTCTTTAGGCTTTATACACTTTCCACTTTGGCAGGAGGCAAAAGTGCTGCCGTTGCTGTAAAAAGTGTTTCTACACTGTTTCAAACTTGACCCTAAGGAGGGAACACTATAGTTCACACGAATTAATCCTCCAAACTTTTTAGGCTAATTTTGAGAACTTCATCGACCTGCAACATTCGGGTATAATTAGTTGAATCTCCAAGCTTCAGATCAGTAGTCTGAATTGCCACACCTTTGAGATTTGTTAAACCATTGTCTTAAAATGCCATAAAACCTCTGAAGTTCTTAGTGAATAATTTATCCAAAGTAACTTCAGCAAGTCATTGTATAGTGAGTCTTACTGATCTTGACAGCACTGCATGAGACATATTATGACTTGGCTGAACTCTTATAAAAGACATCACAGAAGCATGAAGGTTTCTTCATTGCACTCTTCTTCCCTGTTTAGAAAGAGATGATGCTCCCCATGATCTGTGTTAGCTTCAATTTTTGATAAAAAACTTTTCAAATATTCTATTTTGCATATTTTAAAACAGAAATTCTGCGTTAAAGGCAAAGCTAAACATTTATTCTACTAATGCAATTAAATATCTTAGAAGAAACTTAGGAAGTACATCATCAGCACTTATCCTTTGATCTCTTTAAAGCTACTGTTAAGGATTACGATTATCAAACTGGAAAACTACTTAGAAAAAAATCTTTTCACAAAACGAAGATTTCACTTAACATCCCCCTTTTTCTATCTTTTCTTGGGTGATTCCTTTCCACTGGTTTCCTGTTTAAAAAACAGAACTGTTGGATATAATTTAATTTTAATTTGAGAAGTCCCTCAAAAGGTTTTCTATTAATTTTAGTTAGGCTTAGGAAGGCTGGGCATTTTCGGTTATTATGTTTGGCTGCAGGCCAGAATATTCTATGATTCTCTGTTGACAAATGTGAAGAATTTTTCAAACTAGTTTAATCCCTTATAGGTTTTGAATTTTTTGAAGTCGCTGTGTTCATCATGAAGCACTTAAACAATCTTATTAAACTTCTTCTTAAGAGTCTAAATTCCAGTTAGAGAATGGCAGCCAAATACTAAAATCCTGTTTATAATGAGAGGTAGTCTTAATACATCACTTATATGCTATTGAAAATATTGCCCTGTTGAATAGGTTTAAGAGGAATTTTCTCTTATGGACATATTATGCAGAATTATCCATTAGGAGGTTTTCTCTTTCTTCAAAAGAACCACCTCTGACTCCTGTTCCAATTTTTCACTCAAGTCTTATTTTTCCTTATACCTCCTCAGAAGTGAAGGTACTGGAGATCATTTTGATACATAGAATAATTTATATGAGAAGATCAACTGGATGTCAGAAGATCATCTGATACAACCTCCCCTCAAGGCAGAGCTAATTTCAAGGTAGAACAGGTCACTTTCGGCTTGTCCAGCTGAGACTTGAGCAAGTCGAGGAATGGAGATCTCACAGGTTTTCTGGGACAATGGAGGGACAACTGAATATTTTACTACATTAGCCATATAGTCCTCGTACGCCATGACTAGTGGAAGTGCTTCTGCTTCATCTGTGCTTGGATGATAGTTTGAACCCAGACAATGATCACTAAACTTTTAAAGATTTCAAATTATGGGCTGTGTTCCGAGAACTTTTCTTCATATTCCTCAGTCCCTCAAGCCTATTCCTGTCTTTCCATTCCAGAGTCTTCTCATTAAAACAACAGTATCAGCTTTAGACATAAGAGAAGCTCGTGCCCTGCTCTTCCTGAAGCCCAATTTCTGGGCACTTGTCTTAATCTACACTACGTGGAGGTATAAAGACAAGTTAGTCTATAAAAGCTTTAACACAGAAGGGCATCTAGCTCCCTCAGGCAATGAATATATGTTCTGCTTTATTATTAACCATATTCTTGTAAATTTAGTATTCATATAAGCAATTTCATATGCTCTTACTTGGACTGAAAAGGGCCCGTACTGATATAAGCTATATATTTGCAGGTAGAGAATGATCAACTCAAACTTCTGCTATTTTTTAGAGAAATGTATTTTCTTCCTTCCATCTGTAATGCCAATAGAATGCTGATGACACTAGTATATACGGATCAGATATGGTAAGAGACTACGGTTTTGTTGTATTTTCTGGAATGGTATACTGTTGGCTTTATTAAGAATGACTGCTGTCCTCAGGAGATGTATTTAAAAAAAAAAAAATTGTCATTTTTATTTCACCTTTTATTTCTACCTCACTTTACATAGTGCTAGTTATAAAACTATTTAATGCACGATGAATATTGCTAGTCCCACAGACACAATGTAAAGCATTGGGTCTGGTAAAAAACTATAAATTTATTCCAAACGAATTTACTGCTCATGAAATGTGCTGGATTGATAGAACCCGAAGTTTTTTATATTTATCAACAGAAGACTTTTAACAACAGTAACAGGCCTGTAGTCTCCTATATTTACTCTGCAAGCCAAGTACCAGAGATTCAATTCTGTCTCCAGCTTCTACACATAAGGTACAAAAGATTGTTCATCTAAACACCTTGCAGTCCACTATTGAGAATACCACCATGGCACTGAATAGAAACATCTGTGATGATGACTTTTATAGCATGGATCAGGAACATACTGGATTTCAAATGATGATAGGATCGTAACCATCAACTTGCAAATATAATTTACAATGCATCTGAACATGATTTCATATGTGAAATCTCCCAACTTTTCTTAACTCTGTTTATTCAATCCACTTTAGAGATTTCAGGAGTTTAATTTAAAAAAAAACAACACACAAAACTCTCAATGTAATTCTGCATCTTACTCTATTGCACCAACACTGCAATGTACAGAGGATGGATAGATATTACACATAAAAGTATAAATGGATATATTAACAAATAAAAGGGAATGTTATCATTACAGTGTGGCCTCTTCCCCTAAGAATTTGCATAAAGTTTCTTCATAGAATTTTAATACTCAGAGGAACATACTGAAGTCATAAAACAGTAGAGTGAAGAAAAAGCCCGAGAGAATGTATTTTACTCATTTGAGTTAGAGAGTGGAGTGAAGGGAAGAAGAAGGCTAGAATACTTTTTAATGTCTTAGGGGCTTAATGGACTCTCATAAACAGATACACTTCTGAAATTTCTCTTTCTCTGAACTTACGATCCAAAGAGAAAAACAAAACAAATAGGTTTTACTAAAAATGAAAGACCCTTACACAGACTCCTTTCTTAAAGCTGGAAAAAACAGATTTGTGGGTAAAGTATATGAATTATTTGTGACCTATAAATGAGGAGAAATCATTGGTCATAATGGCTGTCAATGTCTTTCAAACCAGGCCTGAAAAGATGTCATTTGAGAATGCAGGAATATCGTTGGTTCCAACTTTCTACAAGGAAGAAGCAAGAATGAACACAGTGCCTGGAAAGGCATCCTCTCACATCTATAGCCATCCAAGAGAATCAGTTCTCTTGAACCAGTTTTTGATGTGGTGAAAAGAAGTGATGAGGACTCAGACAAGCTGCGTGAATTCCTCAGCATTGATATTGGTGGTGGCATGCACAGTTCTTGAGTTTTCTCATTACACCACTTGCATGCTGTGATAGAGATGGAAGGAATAATTAGGAACATCTTGTTTGATTTTCAAATTTGAGGGATACCTAGTTTAAATATAGAAACATACACACACAGAGATATATAGCACATGCGTGCACATGCGCACATGTGCAAACACGCACACACAAACATCCATCCGTAATACGAAACAATGCCACAAAAAGTTTTAATTACTGCTGCACTGAATATAGGTAACATTTTCAGTGTTCCTGTATTTCTTCCATACGCCTCTGTTTGCTTTGTTTATCCATCTTCATTAAACGTATATTATGTGCTTGCAAAAAAAATGGCGTTTTGCTGCACGCCTTCAGAAAGCTTATGGACCACCACTGATCCAGAAATCACAACCCAACAGACATCGCCTTACACAGTTTGATGAAAGTAGCTCATTCTTTTTCCTCTATGAAGCCAGTACACTGCACTATTTATATGCATTCTTCATAACAGACCTTTCAGTTGTCGTTGCTGAATGAACGCTATTCCTGAGGTTTAATCCAAAACGTAGTCCTACCGAACTGCTTGGAAACACAATGATTACGCAAGTCCTGCAGACCTTTGTGATTGCATAGACTATGACAGAGACCATTCTCCCGTGACAATTTGTAGGCGGAAGGGTAGGAAAGGAACCTGAACTAGGGATTAGATGCAAGCAGGAATAAAATTGGGATTTACATGGAAATGGGGGGCTTATATTTCCCTTAGCATCTTTCAGACTTTACAGACAAATGCTCAGTGACCACCACTTAACTTCCAGGAAAAAAAGAGAAATGCCGGTACTATGTCTAGAGCTAAAGAGCTACAGTGGGCTGTGCTGGGTTTAGCTAGTACTCTGTTTGATGACAACTTTTTAATAAGTGCAGATATTCCGAGCAAAGACAGCCATGAACTGTACAAACCTGAGGCTCTTCCTCTCCTCTCTTTCCTCTACGTTGCTCATCATCTTCTTAGATCAGGTACCCAACTGCTAGCCTACAGGTCTTTTAAGAGCTTAAATATACAAGAATTGGTATTAGCAATGATACTACAGTGTCTGTAGTTCTCTGTCTGCACATGTTACCTATGTGCAGAGCCACTGGCACAGTACAGAGGAGGATTTGTAGGATGATTAAAGAAACAGAAATAACTATTAAATGAAAGAAGGCTAATGATGTAGCTGGAAGGCTAACGTGTGGCTAGCTTAGGCTACGAAACCAATAGGGAAAAATGCCTTGAGACATTTCCTTCTGGCAGGGAGTGGGAAGGAGAGAGGGTGAGAGAAAGGGAAGAGCAAAGAACAGGAAGCGAAAGCTGCTGTTTAAACTAAAGGACCAGATTGGCACAAAAATAAATAGGTGCAAACAGCCAAGAAGACAGGAGCGTGATTTTGGACTAGTCTTCTAATAGGGCAGGTAGATGACAAAACTAAGGTGGACCTTTACTGATTACTAAAGGTGTGATATCCCAGACTTCAAAAGAATTGCACTTGATTACCCTGAATGTCCTCTTGTCCTGAAGAAGCAAGATTATCAGTGTCTCTTCTTTTACATGCCAATAAAACCTAAATACTGATTGTCTATATGTTGATTTAAGTATGCATGCAGATCTGTAATTACCAAGTATACGTGAAGCATTAGAGTGGCAATTTCCTAATATGATTTGCTACCTTAAGCAGTTGGATCCTGCCTGGCCATAAGTCATAAATACAGTAAACCAGTTATACATGGTGTACTTGGATAATACATGCAGATGAAACGAAAGTTTCTGTAAAAAATGGCTCATATGGGCATCACAAGGAGCAGGGCTTACTTGAAGCTTGGTACTAAAACCTTTTCTGATGCTGTATTAGCACTATTTACAGATATACATAACACTTCCTTCTCTTTCTGTTGTCCCTCTCCTCATTATTACCATATTGTCTAGTACATTGTCATCTTTGACAGATGGAGAAATCTTTGGTAATGTTTGATTTCCAAGTGCTCAATATGAACAAGGGTAAGAAAAGTCATCCCAGAAGATAGCAGCTGAATTTTAGTCTAGTGCAAGGGCTCTAGCAGGTAGCATGAAGAAGTTTCACTACTGAAACATCATTGAACTTCTGCCTCTGGGTTTGTATATTTGCTTCCTACATGACAGCACAGCTGATGATACAATAAGAAAGAGGATTGTGAGAAAAAGCATCTTAGTGCAAAGCAGCCTCACAAATACATAATCACCCAACTCAACGATGCAGGAAAGGTCAAACTGGTTCACTGCGCCTGGAAGGATACAGGAGAACAGTACTAATGCACATTTATAAATGGTGGGAAAAGACCACTGATCCAATAAATGCTAAATGCTCCCTCCTCCTGTGTCCTCAGGGAACCCATCACTTCATCAGAATGCCTACAGCACTTTGCAGAACTGAGCAAAGTAAATATAAAAGCCTTCTGAACTGAAAATAGGGTGACCACTAAGCTCTGAAAAGGAAGACTAACATAAACTATAATAACCTATCTCTTTATCATCTGACAACAATGTGCCTTTTAGATGACCATCTAGTGAAAACTCATTGACTGCTGCATGCTGCTGAGTTAAAGGGGATGAAGGTCAAGTTGTTAAGGAAGAAAAGAAGAAGAAACAAAATCCTAAAATCAAACAGTGCAGTCCAGAACCAGGGAAATAAAAATCCTACATACAATAAACAGTTAACAAAATTAATTGTTTTTACTTGTTCCAGTGACACCAATAATTATTATTTTGTAAGAGCTCAACATTTTTTTCAATTTTTTTCTTTTTAAAAAAAGAAAAAAGAAACTATGAGAATCTGAGCTTCTATTTTCAAAGCTATGTTTCTAAATTTTATAGCTTTGGGTAGAAGTTTGAAATATAGAAAATACGAATCCTAGAAGCTCTAAAATAAGTCCAACGCAAAAAGCATGAACAATATTTACAATTTTCATAGTTTAAGATCAATGTCATGATAATTAGTTTAAAAATTACTAGTTTGTGATTTTTGGACGGAATTTTTTTTCATCAATGGGGAAGAAGAGCATTCTCAAAAATGGCAGAAATGGAAAAATAAAACTCAAAAAACTCATGGAAGCATTTAGATCTGACAATCAAGACGGCAGGCAGACTTTTTGTAATACAATGGTCTGAATGCAATTTTTTTCATAAGCAATCAATGTCAACATCACACAGACCTTCCTTCAGGGAAGTATACTGGTGCCAGTACAGTTCAGCATTACCATTACTGATCCAGATGACGGGACAGAGCACACCCTCACTGAGTTTACAGATGACAGAAAACTGGGAAGAGTGGCTGATGCACCGTATGGGTGTGCTGCTATTCAGGAGGACCTCAAGAGGCTGGAGAAATGGGCCAAGAGTTTCATGAAGCTCAACAATGGAAAACGCCAAGTCCTGACCATGAGTAGGAATAACCCCAGGTCCCAGTATATGCCCCATCTGGAAAGCAGTTTGGCAGTGGACACTAAGTTGGACATGAGGCAGCGGTGTGCCCTTGGAGCAACTGTGGTTAATGGTATCCTGGGCTGCATTAGGCAAAGTGTTGAAAGCAGGTCAAGCGAGGTGATCCTTCTTCTCTACTCAGCACTGGAAAGACACATCTGGAGTGCTAGGTCCAGCGTTGGGCTCCCAAGTGCGAGAGAGACATGAACATACTGGAGTGAGTCCAGCAAAGAGGTTCAGGGACTGGAGCATCTGACATACAAGAGGCTGAGGGACTGCTCAGTTTGGAGAAGAGAAAGCTCAGGGCATCATAAATACCTGATGGGGGGAGTAAAGAGGACAAAACCAGACTCTTCTCAGTGGTGCCCAGTGACAGGATGAGAGGCAATGGGCGCAAACTGAAACACAGGAAATCCCACTTGAACATAAGAAAAAACTTCCTCTCTATACAAGTGGTCGCACACAGGCACAGGTTGCCCAGAGGTGTTGTGGAGTCTCCGTCCTTGGAGAGAACTCAAAACCCAACTGGACACGGCCCTGACCAACCTGCTGTCGTGGGCCCTGCGCTGAGCAGAGGCTCGGACCAGCTGATCTCCAGAGGTGCCTGCCAGGCTCAGCCGGTCTGTAAGTCGTCCTTCCGTGTTTTAATGAACAAGTTCTACAACGCAAAAGTTCTTTTCCAGAGGACTAATTGTATCTTTAGATTGCAATCACCTCTTCCATGCTTCCCTGTCATTAAACTTGTCAGTATGACAGATGTTTTTATATTGCTGATAACAAATTTCTACCTCCCTAATGCACACAGTACTGTGTAAGTCTGGATAACCAATTCTGGTAAACAGTGGCAGCTCCACAGCCATTACAGTCTTCCTGCCTTCCATCATAAAAATGAATTCTGATGACATTATCTTGAGGGACATGAAATGAATCTTTTCAACCCTCTTTTCTTTATGCCTTGTGTTTCAATATTTTGATGCTACAATCACACTGGACACTGGCAATGGACGTGCACGCAGTAGAGGGAATGCTCCGGTAAGAACTAAGGGCATGACTGATCTTTCTCAACAGATTTAGATGTCAGTGTTACACAAGCACACAATCAGTTATTGTCCCTCTAACGACTCGTAAGATAAACAAGGGCTTTGGAAGAAGATTTATATTTTTAGAAAATTTCTGAATACCAGAACAACTAAAAATAGTTTTCAATAGATTCAGAGGTAGAGATAAGATATACACATACATACATATATAAATATATATGTGTAAAATATATCAAAGTTACGGCAAACTCCTGGAAGTCAAATTGGGAATTTGAGCACTGCAGCAGGTGGAAGAGTTGAAAGAGATTTTTAATGTAACAACACATTCTGGGTTTTTTCATCTGAATACGGTATGATTAAGCAGCACTTTATTCAGGATTTAAGACCAGGTTGGTTTGTGTCCATCTAACTGATACTGGCAGCCCAGACGCTAGTTTTGAGAGCAGAGCTGTTATTCCCAGAGGAACAGAACTCAGCTTGCTCTGACTAGAGACTTCGTGCTGACTTGGACAAGGGCAACGTAGGTTGCTCACGTGGACATGGTCCAAGTCTCAGATCAATGTGAATTATCTTGTGCATTCGCCCGTTACAATAAAATCAGCTTGTCCAACATTTGGAAACAGCTGCTGCAAGTGAACAAGTGAGGTTTGGATGTCTGTCTTCTGCAACAAGCTCTAAAAACTGAGAAAGGAAAAGGACGACCTAGCCACTGTGTATGAGGCAAACAAAGAGACAAGTTGTGAGAAATCCAGGTTAGTCAGGACATGATGATTCCAACTAGTATGAAGCTGTTCATAAGTTTACCTGATTGAAGAACTGCTCACAGCTTGTCAGAACTTCAGAGCTCTGTAACAGAATTGAAATGAGTATGTAGCAGCTTTCATTACACAGAAGCAAAAAATAATTGACATCGACCACCTGCTGAGAGAACATCAGCACTAATGTAATGAACTTCAATTTGCAGAAGACAAAAATGCTTTGTCACAGTGATGAACAGATACTACTATACACTTGATTTCCGAAAGTGTCATGAAGAGCTGGAGTCCTTGAAAAGACCACAGAAAGAAAATCAGGCTCCACGATTGTTTTACAGAGCTAGCCGCGCTGGCAGCTAGGGTCTCTGTGCCTCCTTATATGCCTAAATATGCTATTATGAATACTCATAAACGCATATTCTAAATACATTATGCATATACACGAGTGCGTATACATATCCATACATATGCATACACTTACATACGTGTGCATATTCACACATATTGGTATAATCACACGCAAACTTACGTAGTTGCAGTATATATTCATCCAAGAGGGCAAGCTGGAAAACACAATGAATGGTCATGAAGAATCATCAAAAAGAGGTCACAGTTCTTAGAAAATCCTTGAAAAAGAACTAAAAAATACATGAAAATGCAAGAATCCTCAAAATAGATGAATACAATTATGTGAAGATTTGCAGAGTCTCCAAGCGCATGAGGAGTTCCAGTAATAAATATAAAAAGAGAAAAATAACATCGATGTTTGAAATTTTGGTATGCTCTAATAAAGGAAGAAAGAATTGGGAGGAAGAGTGCACTCTGTGTAGCTCCCCAGAACCACCATGCAAATGCAAAACTAACAAAACTACAAATCAATCTGTGGAAGATATTGGAAGACATGAATCCAGAGCATAAAAGGTCACTAAACTGTTTAAAAGTCAGTCATTCCTTAACCAATGGCCATTAGAAGAGAGAAAGTATTTGAGTATTTGTCTACACGTGTCTATGGGCTGAATTCTTCAGGACTGTAGATGATGCTGATAAATAAATCCATGTCACAGGAGCACCGCCTTTAAACCAAATGAGGATTTGACCCACTAATGCTGAAAATGTCTCACTGAGGATGAATCTGGAGAATTATACTTGCGAGAGAGTCAGAGATTTTAGAAAACAATAGCTTATAGTCAGTGTCCTTAACAGTGTATTGTCATGAAAAAGCATCCCTGCAGTTCTGACTGGGGCTCTAACACAAAAGCTGCTAAGAGCCACTAGCATTCTGGTAAGCACTTCTAAAAAAGATTAGGACTGAAGCAGCATGACAAAATTTTGTTTTTATTTTCTTACATACCAGTGGTTTTTGCCTTCATCTGACATGTTTCTTACTCAAGCTGTGCTGCTTATTCCGCACTACGCACTGAAGAACATCAGAGCAGACACCCCCTTTTTACAGAAATTTCAGACAGACAGACATGTTCTGTCCCTGCACACATGCAGGTGAGAACAGAATTTGCACGTATTTCTTCACCGACAAGGGAATTTATAGAGTATTTGTTATTCTGTGCACCCTATGTTGGTTAACAACACTGAGTCAGTCTTTAATAATCAGGCTACCTTTTGGTGCAAAATTGTGAACATTTATTGAAGCTGGATATGTTTTTTTTCTCTGCACTCTATACAGAAGAACTAAGCCCAGCGATTTGTGTCTGCGGTGGAATCACAGGAAAATGAAAACTACAGAACACAGAGATAACGCTAGTGAAAGTACATTACATAAGAATGCACTCTTAAAATAATAATTAACATAGTATGTAATCAAAACTGAAGACAGTCACTCCTGAGCTTAAGGGTTTTTCTAACAGAAAAAAATCCCAGTTTAAATTATATGAGCACTAATATTGTAAGTGACACCATACTGATAAACAAGAAGGACACACCTTATTTATAGGAGACTAGTATCGTCCTTCACAGGGATACATAACTCTGTATGGCAACGATATCTGGAAATGTCATTTGTTCAAATTCCCATATTATCTACTATTTAAGATGATTTGCAGAATTACAAATCTGTGATGTGGCATTTAGGTGAAAATCCATGTAGAAATAAGCTGATCATTTCCATAAATCCATGCAGATTTAAAAAAGGGGTCAATAGTCCCAGAAGTTCAATGCAGAATTGAACGGCTCCACCCTGCCCTGAACTCTCTTCTAAGTTATTTTCAACTTTCATTATTATAAGGACACCAAATTTAATTAACTGCATATTAATCCACAAGAGGTATGAAGATACTTTGCAGAGCTCTGGAACACCATGTTTTGAAATGTACATATAAGACAATAACCAGTTGAAGAGTTGAATGCAATAGGAAAAAAAAAACCCTGTTCAGGTACACATTACCTGAATTTTCTAGTTCAGACAGAAAGAAGGTATTGAGGTTTGGAAGTGATGTAAGTATTATACATGTATTGCTAGAGTAAGAGAAACTGAGCTGACAGACTTAATCCGTTTTGAAAAATTAATAATCTATATCCCTTAAAAATATAACCCTAAGTGTCTCATGTTTTGAGTGTAGACATGTTGCCATTTAAAGCTGGGACTGTATCTTGCATGATACTCCCTCCTATTCATTGGTCACACTGGAAATTTTAAAGCAATGGTACCCATGTCAGCCCTCTTTTCCTCCCACAAAATTTGCAGTGTGCCTGTCTGAAGTGATATCACATTGTGCAGAAAAAAAAGCCATATTAAAAAAAAAAATCGAGCTCCTGTAATTCACATCCGTTCCATGGAAAATAGTAAATTCTCTCCTGATGGCTTAAATTCCAAACTAGTCTTTTTGGAAAATGTGTGCTAGCCAATTCACAAGTCATCCTGTAGTCAGATAAAATTTAAAGGATTTCCTGAAGGAGCATCTTGATATATGGCTTATAGACAGTTAGATGAAATGACTTAATGGTCTTTTCTGGACTTAACTCTATAAGACTATGAAAACTATAAAACAATTTTAAAAGTCAACAGAGGAGTCAAGATCGTTTCAAACCCTTTGAATCTGATTCATAGTACAGCTCCAAACACATGCAAGCTATCAATATATATTTGACTTTTGTGGTGGATCAATGTCTCTCTTCTGAAGCAGTTTAAATAAAGGGCAGTTGAGGATTTTGACTGAGAAAACCATGCTGGAGTAGGATGATCACTGCTCGGATCATTAATCAGATGATCACTAGTGTGATTAGTGCCTTTAGTGTATCTATCACACCACCTCCATGAGCTAGAAAGATATCATTGTCCTCATTTTTAGTTGGCAAGCAGGTGCTAAATGATTTACTGAATGCAGAACAGAGATTTACTCAGGATGGAGCAGGAAATTCAACTGTTCCAATTTTTACTGTTTTGTTGAAAATGTTTTGTAGACAAAGAACAATTATTATTTTCAGTTACTGGACTTTTAAATTAAAGGAACAGTGACAGCAATCTGCAATGCCAGTCTGTAGTTGTCTTCTCCATTCCACACAGACGGGGAAAATATTTATAACAATAATTGTAAAGCTTTTTCTCATAACAAAGTTGTGTGAAAACAGAAGAAACAATAACCTTGTCTTCCAGCAAAAAAAGTATTAATACTTGCAGATCTTGCATCAAGGGTATGGAAACCTATATATATAAAATATACCAGTATATATATTTATGTATTTTTACATATTTATATATTTTATATATTCATACCAGTATGTATATTTATACCAGTATAAGGTATAAAATGACTTATAAGTACAGTCAGTTGGCTTTTTGATATGCATGACTACCTGCTTTCAGCTGGAATTATTTACTATAGACAGGAAATTCTGTCCATACACTGGATCATCTGCTGTCTTATAGGTACTGCTATGCTGGAGCAGACCTGTGACTAGTTCAGCACTCTGTCTTTAACACTGGCCAGGGCCACATACATCAGAGGAAGATGCAACGTACCCATGGTGGAAAATGATGGAGTAATCTGCTTCCTTAAAACATATCTTTGTGCTCTTGTCAGTTAAAGATTACCTTGTGCCGTGAAGAGTGATGGTAATGACCTGAAGGATGAAGGATTGAAGCTTCTTGTTTCAAGCTGTGAAGTGTGACAGATATAAAAAGAAATATACTCTCCGCATGGGTTGTTGAGAATATGCCTGCCACAGTACTCTCTGAAACATATTATCTTCAGCGGTACCAAAGAGAAAATACTAGACTAGATGGACTACTAGTCTGGACTTGTCTGCTTGCTATTTCCTTTAAAATATGGAGAATTACTTACTATCTTTCAGTTATTTTACTATACAATTTTATACTTTTAAGGGTAGCCAACGGTGGTAAGGATAAATATTTTGTAGACAACTATCTTCTAAGAACTGGGATAAGATATGCCATGTTGCTTTACTAACGATATTAAAAAATTACCAATGGCAGAGTTAAAACACTGAACAGAACTGCCTCTGTTTCTTTTTATATTTAAATTCTGAAGCACATATTCAAACCTTAAATGAACAATTTTTTATTAAATGAGTAGTCAGAATGTTGAAGAAAATGTCAAAAGGTGCAGAAGACTAATGTGATAGTACTTGATAGTACAACAGATAAACCAATACTGAAAATAATAAAATTATGCATACTGGAGAAAACAATCTGGATTTTTTCAATGTAAACACTGAAGAGGAGTTACTACTGGTAGTTAGTAACTACCCACTGTTAACCTTATTACTTAGACAAAGATCTTGCAATTATAATGAAGAGTTCTATGAAAAAATTAGCTAAAGGGTAACGAGTAAAAAACTAAAGAGTGAAAAATAAAACCAAAATGTTGAAGAAGGATAAGGAAAGGAAGAGAGAATAAAATAGTTCTGGTCCTCATATCCCCAAAAGGATAGTAATACTTGAAAAGAAGCAAAGAAGGGCAGCAAGGATTCTCAAAGACAGACAAACACTTCTGTGCGAGAACTGACCTTTAAACCTCAGGCACGTAACAGAAGTCTGTAAAATCATGGATGCCAAGAAGAAGGTGAATAAGGAATGAGTGGGGTTTTTTTTGTAATAAACCAAAAATGGAATTAAAGGACTGAAATCATCAGACTGGAAGTTCAAAACAGGAGATAGGCTATCACTTTGCTCATAGTTGAACTCTGTGCATGCAGGTAAATGATGCCCTCAGGTTGCATAGGCTCAAAACATTTCTCCTAATCCATGGGAGAAAACAATCATAAAGAAAGATTCAAGACAATTAACAGCTGGCTAATGAAGAGTATGAGTACAACTGAAAAATATAATATGGTTGCCCCTTGCTTCTTCCCTGTCTGCCACAGACTGGTGTCAAAATGATGGTACTCAGCTACATGTAATTTTTTTTCTGACCTGGTATAGCTAATCTCGTACAATCTTACAGTAAATTTAAGCTATTACAATGCCATTCCCCAATCTCTGTTTCCAGGATTGCTTCCTGTATCTTGTCCTCTACTTAATGTATCATCATCCTTGATTTATTTCCTTCTTATTTTCTTAAGCTACTGTATTTAATTCAATCTTTAGGGCTGTCTCATTTTCAAATGTTACTATACATTTACTAATATATATGTTTTATACATATATATCACATACATGTACATAATAGATATACACACGCAGTATATATACACTACAGTGTGATATAACTTTAAACAAATATAATTATTCTTAGTAATTTTCTGCCTGGTTTGAGGAACATTTTCCTATCATTAGGAACTACTAGGTAGTTTAACAATAGGTGGTATGGTTACAGAATTCAGTTGTGAACTTCAATGAGGAATTCATATCCTTGTTAGATCAACCAGAGAAATTCCAAGTGTCAGGAAAATAAATGAGAAAAACCAAATCTTCAGTCATAAGATAGTTTTTGATTCAGCTGCTAAACTTGACACTGATTTGAAGCAAAATATTACTGCTCCAAAATAACGACCATGAATATCAAGGAGATTCTTCCAGCTTCCTGTAACAGAATTTGTTCTCAATTCTGACAAGACATGCAACAGAGCTGGTTTATGACCCTCCTGTTTTATGATATAGTCATGTCT
This sequence comes from Sagittarius serpentarius, assembly GCA_034782735.1. Classification (NCBI taxonomy): domain Eukaryota; kingdom Metazoa; phylum Chordata; class Aves; order Accipitriformes; family Sagittariidae; genus Sagittarius; species Sagittarius serpentarius. Next base: position 15,397,357 of record JAVKLA010000058.1, read on the forward strand.
ATGATTGGTACTCTAGGCCAATATTTAAAAAGATATAGATGCATTTTTCTGGCCAAAAATAAACAACAAACAAAACCACAAAAGAAATAGCTAGGAAAAAAGACACCCCAGAACCCTCCTAAAGAAGTTTGTTTTTCAAAACGGTTATATTTATGGAATGGCTTCTATATTGCTGTTTTGTTTTGTTTACTTTCAAAAATAAATTTAAGAAGTCCATCTGTCTATTTACCTGGATGGTCTCTTCCCGGCTTTGATTCAGCTAAGTATCATTTTCCATGGAAATTCATATTTCATTTTATCCTCAGTAAAGACTGACTGATGTTCTTTCCTCAACCCTCACAAGCCAACATGACATCCAAGTTCCTGCTGGAGCAGAAGAAATGACCATTGTCTATTTGCCAAGTGGCCAGTAGCTTTCCAAGTCTTTTTTCCCACTCCAACTTAGCACTGAGCCATGCTCAACCTGCACATCATAAATGGGTTTGTAAAAACTCCTCTCAAATCTGTCAAGCTCTTTTTCTTCGAGAAATATCAGTCATAGCTTGGTGGACATAGCCTCACAGAGGCCATCCTAGACTAAACGTTATGGTCAGCCACCTTGCTTTCTGAGTTTGTTTATGCTGGCTGGGTGAAAGTGCTTAAAGGAGCACAGTAGAGCAATGAGACATAGCCAATGCATTTCTTCCAGCTCTGAAGATTTATTTTTAAATTGTTTTTTGTTGTTTTGCCAATTCAGTGGGTTTACTTTTAATGCAATATAGAAGCAAAGGTAAGCATATGTCAGTGGTGATCAGTCTAACAATGCCAAAACTTAAGTTTCCTTAACAGAATTTTGCAACTTTTTCTCCAGTTGAAAGCCTGACTTACCACTCAGAGGTAAGTAGCTTATATTTAATTCTGTTAACAAAGCAATTGTTTTATTGTGAAGTAACTTATACCAACAGTATTTCCAATACCATAGCATTGCTGTCTCACAAGATAACCCCCCAAATGAACTGGAAATACACTAACACAGTGAGTGATTAAGATCAAAAAATCATGTATAGAATTCCAATCTAATGGATTTATTGATGGTAAAGTGAGACGGTAAAGGGTTAAGAAATTATAATCTCTTCCTCTTCTGTTGCCCATGCAGAATGTAGTATATATATTTTTATATTAACTGGTATATTCTCTACCCACCATGATTTACAGTCTAATTAATGTCACCATATAACAAATTTTACCTTACATTTAGCTTTAATCATCTTGAACTTTTGCTGGGCAGTTGAGGACATCAACATTCCCAGGACAAAACAAGCTTTCACACTAGAAGCCGTGTTCAACACAAAATCAGCTGCCACGATGGCTGTTGACTGTTGCTTGGCAGACTGAATTTTTTGTTCGATCACTTGCATGGCACTGAGGTAGAGTGGCAAAAGATGTTATGATTTTAAGTCCTATTTCTAGTACTCACACAAAACCCAAAATATTTTTTTCATCATCACAAAGCTAACAGCAGGAGAAAAAGCACTATTAAGCAGAGAAATGTACTGATGAAATACGAATTTGAAGGTTAGGTTTGAACCTTCTCAGTTCTGTCAGTGCAGCAGTTCAAGCACCAGAATTTTTGATATTTAATACTTGTAAGTATCTGCTGCTAAATGTCTAATAAAAGTCACTGATTAGCGTGTCATGAAGGAAAAGACTGAACATTTATTCGCTTCCTCACTTCCAACATAATTTCAGCATTTAGATTACAATTTTCCTTTCTAAAGTTCAACCTATGGCTCAGAATGAGAGCTATGGTGAATGCATTTCTGTCTACTATTTGAAAGTAATTGGTAGCCTGCCATGTTGTAATTCAGCATGTTACACCTCAATAGGCACTAAACTATTTTTTTATTGTTGTTATTTTTATTATTAGTTGTAGCTGATGGAATATGTGCACAGAAGTTCGTAGCTTGGCACTAACAAGGAAGAAACTGCAGGTAATGGCATAGTTTTGAAACAGCTGGGAAGCTTACTTATTCAAAAACTCTCAAAAATACAATAGGAGAATCACTTAACTATGCACTTGTGGTAAACAGCTTCTGGGAAATGAGTATGAGCTACTCACATCAAAGATTTACAATCCTTATCTTCATAATTTAGCCTGCAAATTTTTCCATTTGAAACAAATACAGTCAAAGAGCAGGATAGGAATTCCACACTGGAAAGTGGCCACCGTTCTTTGCACTCTGGTCCATGAGGTATTGCTTACTTTAAAAACTCACCTTCAACAAACAGAAATACACACATAAAACCCACAAACTCCTATTTCCTCATTGCAGCTATGCCCACTCCAAAAAAATAATTGGGACCCGACAGCGATGGTTTGTCCTTCGGTTGATGCGCATCCATCTCTGTCAGCCTGCTGGGAATGGGCACCGCTGCTGCTGGGGTATGGGAGACGCTCTCCGGTCACAGGACAGATCTTATATATGATAGTGACAGTTAATTACAAGCTAATGATAATCAGATGATAACTAATTAGAAAAGTGGATTATTTGACCTTCTGGAAGCATCTACAGGATTTTCAATAATGTTATTATAAGGGTCCTGTGGAAGCAGAAGCAAGTTCTAGGCTGCTAACTGGCTCGTTTATTATAAGAAAGGATGGATTATTTCTATAGATTCATAAATCATTAGAATTCTATAGACTATCTCAACAGGAAGACAAACAACTTTTTTACAAATATTCAGAAAAATTAGTTAAATTATCCCCAAAATAACAGAGCCATATCTGAAAATACCTTTCTTCCAATAGTGATGCCTTCATCTTAAATGAAACAGGTAAGCGTTGCCACATCTACTTATGTTGACAAACTAACTATATTAAAGCAAACATAAATAATCCAACGTTGAGCATGGAACAGGTGAAAACTGTAATGATGATAAAATATATTAGCATTTATTTATTTTTTTATTTTAATACAGAAATTCTCTCTAGTAACTTAGAAATACTGTAGCATGAAAAACTATCAACCCTGGAGAAACCGATTTGTTTCAGCATCTAATATTTTAAAGGACATATCACTAGACCACAGTGTATTTTGCAGTTACTTACTAAAAAAGTCTGTAATTCTTTCTTATGTTTAAAGACTTTATTTTGGGGAATGCTATTTCTTTTCATTAACAAGTGCTTCAGTGACTTGTGATAGTCAAGCAGTTATAGATAAATCTGATAGACTTAAGGTCATGATATTTTCATGTAAAATAGTCAGGCATTTTCCCCCAAAATTTACTATTGTAAAAGGAAGTCAGACTTTTTTTTTCCAGTAAGTTTTCCTGTGTGCCTTTTTGTTAGAAAGTCTTTATATGTCCTGAAAGTTGAAAAAGACTTTTTTACTTCATTAGCTCTTCATATTTTTATCACTCTGGCAAAGACAGGAAATGAATTGATCTCAGACTATCCTAAGTCTTCTGTCCAGAACTCTTGAGCTACATACTGCCATTTCACTTAGTACATGGTTCAGATACGTTCAGAACTCTATTCAGTATACCAAACAAAAGAAAAACAGAGGCTACGTTTAGAAGAAAGTATCTCATTTTCTAACTCCAATTGTGGGGTTTTTTAAGTCCATGTACAAATAGACCACAACAGAAATTCTGCCTAAATACCAAAATATATAAATCTAACTTGTACAAAAAAAAGCACGATGACTAGAAATACACCAAAAATTCTGCAAGTTGCATAGTCAGTCTGCAATGATGCCGGAGATGCTAGGTGAATTCTGCACGAAACACATACCAAATAAAATACGCACCACAAGCACCCACTAATGCATTACCCATTTTGCACAAGAGCTTTCAGGGCTGAGGACAGTACCAGGAGTTTTTTCTTCCCTCACCTTCACTGCTTACTGCCAATACAGACACACTGTGGAGGCAAAACTGCCACAGCCTCCTGGGGGACTACAACCTGCAGCTGGGGCCATACTCCAAGGAAGCAGGAGAGGAGAAAATATTCCCATTTTGCTTTCTTGACTTTCAGATTTTGGCCCACCTACACAAGAATTAGTTCCTTCTTTGTACGGGATTCTCCCTTGGACTCCCTGACCCCGAAGACACGGCATCTCTGCCCAACGCAATCCTCCAAGAGTAGTACCGTGTATATAACAGTCATATCTGTACTTCAGAGTTCTGGCGTTGTTTAATATCATATACACCTTAAAATGCACTATATTTTATTTCAGGATCCCATCTTTAAAATTTTTACACCAATATCCCAGCACAACTTGCTGTCTTTTAACCTACACACTGCCAAAGAGTTAAAAATTTGTTTTTGGAAGGGCTATTGCTGTTACACTTTTATTGATGTGAGAGCTTAGCAGTTTTAGAGATGGAGAAGGAGAAAGAAAAAAGACTGACCAGCAAAATAAAAAAAAAAAAAAGGTGCTCCTTTCATCTGCCATCTTTGCTACCTTTGAACACTTACATATTCTTTCCCTCTCTCCTTGTATTCTTTATGCTCCTTGAATTGTCCACTTCCTGATTTTTGTATTCCTCCCTCATTTGCTGTCCCCTGTATTCATCTCTTCATCTTCTTTTTCAATGTCTCTTCTTCCTTGGTTTGCAGTTAACCTTAAAGCCTTCTTTAAGACCAGCTCCTTCCCGCCTGCCATCTCCCCGTCATTGCTGAATTCCCAGGCAACAGAGACAGAAGGAGCAATGAGTGCCACCCAGTCTAGCATGGGCAAAGATGGGCAAGACATTTTTGTTATCAAATGCACAGAAACAATTTTACACAACCGGAAAGATGCAAATAAACAATAATCCTTAATCCCAGAGAAATACTGTATTAAAAGCTATTTGTAACAAAATAATTTTATTCTTTATTCAGCTCTAAATATGATTTCAAGCTGACGGTGCTCATTTCAACTTAATTTCATCCCACATGTTCTAGGCCCCCTGGTTTAATTATGTTCAGTGTTTCCAGATCTGATTATCGTTATTATTTCAAGGTTAAATTAGTGTTTGCTGTTTATCTCCTTACAGTTTAAGCTGACTGAAAACTATTACTCTGAATTATTTATTGCCTTTTTTCTTGTATTACATTCAGAAGGTTCTAGTTTGTTCTATAAACATGACTGCTGAAACCCTTGCCCTTACTTTTTGGCCTCAGATTACAAGCATGAGACAAAAATGCTCATCTCCCTCCTAACAAGAGCTATTCACCATTCCAGTCTGTGCCATCATGTGTTAAAACAGTTTTTACAACCTGGTCTGTGCTAGTGCATGAAGAATTGTTAACTGGTTGAGAAAATAATTTTACTGCTGTTTTGAATCAAATTATACTGTTAGTACAGGGGAGTCGAGTGTTGCCAGACCCACTCCCTGTAAAATATTCTCCATTCTCTTTTTTCTCTAGTATGTTATTTAAGGCCTTTCTATCAGACACAGGTTATACATATATGTATATATACATATTTATATGTATATATAAAAATTAAACCACCCAGCTTTTCTCATAGGCGTTTGAAAAAGCAGAGATTGTCATGAAATGTGTAGTCATGCCCCAATTTTACCAGCCCCATGCTGAAGTCAGCACATAATAGCTCATACAGTGGAGAATGCTGAGATGCCAACTTGTCAAAGACTAAATCAGGGATTATCTTGGTGATGCTTCCGTTTCTTTGAACAAGACTCTCTTGGTGCTCAGCCAAGTAGTTGTTAAGTTACATATTTCCATGTCTATCTGTCGGTCTCTTTTAGAACATAATGCACTACGGAGTTTTGTGAGATTCGGAGGATTGTAATTTTTGCATCTTTCCCTACATATTAGGGAAATCATAATTATATCCTTACATAAGGTATGCAGCCTGGGTTCCTTTTTTTTTTAAATTATTATTTTAGCAGCTGTCATAAATACTACACAGTAAAATGTGAACTCATTATTCCTTTCTACTTCGCACGCCAGGAATTATAATTCTGTAATGCTTAACAAGTCTACCAGAGAGTTTCACCTACACTATACTTCACATCAATACATTCTGTCAGCATCAAGCTTAAAAATATACGTAGTGCCTCCTCCTGAGCATGGGCAGGAATGGATCTGCAAATGAAACGGCGTTATTTTCCACTCACTCTGCATCCACGAAAGTCTCCTTCGGAACTTGAGTCGTGCCTTCATACAAACCACACCTTCCTCTGATATCACACCCTGTTACACTACATACGATTTTTAGACTAATGTCCTTCTGCATGGCTTGTTTGGTTTTGCAGAGGAAAGAAAACCATTTCCTTCACAGAAGTACAATCCAACAACTTTCCTAAACGAGTTAGGATCAATGCTATTTTTCTTACTTACACACTATATAGATTTTTCAAATACATACAGATCTAGATGACATTCCTCTATCAAAATTGTAATCATGTGGGTCTCAGTACTTTTTTACTTGAATTATAATGGCCTTGCCAGTGAATCTTATGCTTTAGTGGACAAAATGTCATCCAAGTGCATGGGAGAATAAATGATACCATCCTACCCTTATGAAGAGTAGATGGAAAGTCAGTAGATTTAACAATACATTGATTAAAATGTCCTTCTGATGGAAAAGGCGTAATATAATATATCACAAAACCACACCACTTTTTTCACATACCCTGATATCTCAGGGAAGTCTCAGTTTCTATCAGAGTTTCATGTTGGGTTTTTTTGTAGGGACTAAGTGTTGAGAAAGTCCAGTGCTGAAAAGATCAATATACTACATTCACTCCTGTTAACCCTAATTTTACTGTCATTCTAAGGTGGGAGAACATATGCATCGTACTCAAGTGATAATGCAGAGACAATGAAAAAAAAAATCCTAATTTTTCAAATGCTATTTTTATTTAAAAGCAACCAAGGAAATGAAGTCCTTTTTTTAACATCACATCTAAATGTGATAAACTGAAAGAGGGGAGATTTCAACTGGATTTAAGTTAAAAAAATTCCCTGTGAGGATAATGAAGCACTGGATCAGGTTGTCCAGAGAGGTTGTGAAATATCCATCCTTGGAGGTTTCCAAGACCTGACAGGACAAAGCCCTGAGTGACTTGGTCTAAATTCAGTATTGTCATTGCTTTGAGCTCCTGGCTGAGCAGAGGTTGGGCTAGAGACTTCTGTGGTCTCTTCTCTCCCGAGTGACCCTATGACTTGCCAATGAAGCAAGGAGTTCAGATCATTATTCATACCATTATATGGCAAGCAGTCAGTAGTTTTGCATGGCATCAGAGATAAGCTGCTGTAAGTTTGGACTGGAAGAAAGACAGTTTTACTGGTAACAGCGTTTTCACATTTCTGTCCTTCTGCATTTGTAAATTCTTGTTCCTTTTTCCTAGTTCCATTGATTCCAGCCCCAACTCCACCAGTAAATTCAGTATGATTTTAAGAATGTGTAGTCTCTCAACCAGATGCTTGTCTACGTGCACGTGACTTTCTGATAAAAGTGATACCCATGTTTTTAAAGCTTTTTGAAAAAAAACCCCGACTTCAAAATAAAAAGAAAATAGATCTACATTAGGTACTGATCTAGTATGATCCTTTTTCTGACAATTTAAAATACATTGGGAAGAATCTGGAGATCTGAAGGTCGTATTTTTGCAGAGACTTAGACGATTACAACACAGTTAGATATTGGGCTGTTTTCCAAAGTGCCTAATTACTAAGATTTAATGGGAATTATTTGCTCACCTCATTTCAATTTTTCTGAAAAATACAGCTATCCACTTACCTTCATTTTAATGAATGTATATACATTCCAAATTAGCCTTAAAGTAACTACTGTTTGAATTAAAGGCTTAAATTTTTCATTACTCAGTCTAAAATCCTTTTTAAAAATCTAATTTAAAATCTACTGATGTAAAATTTAGCCTTTCTTCTGTCTTGCACTCACTGTTTAATACGAGTGATCAAAACTACTACATACTTTTGAAAAAAAATAATAATCTTGGCCTTGTAGTTTTAAGTCTCCCTGAAACACAAGTGACCAAAGGCCATTATTTAGCTGCATTTTATTGTCTTACACTTGGTAGCCTGTAGATTTTTCTAAAGCAACAAAATTCGTTATACAATCATCATGTCTCTCTCATTACCACAACACGCGGGGATGAATCTGAAGGGTGGGGTTCAGCTTCTTATACACAGATTAGGCATGTCTGCTGCTGTTTAGGATTTCCTGAGGTATCTGGTTGACACAGAGTGTAGCAGGAGTACCTCACCTTCTGGGCAGGCAACTGGAGACCAGAAAAGGCACTATGGAGTGTCTAATATAATGCGAAATGCTTACGTTAAGGCAAATTAATTACTGCCTAATAGCCCTTATGCAAGATTAATTAATTAAATATGGCAGAAAATAGTGGAATGTTACTTGACAGACTGTCTGTGACTTCATGACTTTTTTGTTGTAATTACAGCAAGAAAGACCTGACCTTTGATACCATCTATATATGTTGACTACAAAACAAGTAATATACCTTAATAAAATATTTCTCACTGGTTTATATCATCTCCTTGAAAAATGAACATATTAAATAGAAAATAATGAGACTCTATAAAGAAATTATTCAGTGACTCTCCAATCGATACTAGATATTCCACCAATTGGTCTCCCCTACAGGCCATCTTTTATAACTCTGGTGGTTATAAATTGATTGTGTCAGTTTTACCACAGATTTACCACAGATTTTATTCTTTTGTCAACATTTACCCACAAACACTTAACAAGCAAATGCAACGACTGTGGGTTCGTCCAATGCATAATACATCGAGCCCCATCTTTTCGGAGGTGGAAGATGCAGCAAAGTGCTCTTTCATTAGTAATTCCTTCCATGCTTCATGGGCTTGCAGCACACGAACAACAACAGAGGATTTGTTCTGTGGTAGCATCTGGAGACACATCACACATTTTTTCAACATGTATTACCACAGAACATAGTATTGTAACCACTTTGCATCCTTGTTAGGAGTTTGGTATGTCACGTATTCATGTGGGTCCATCCCACAGGACAGAGTATCACACAAAATGAAATGTTACATCCCACTTCCAGAGCGCGCAAAGGCACTGAGTGAGGTTCATCTCCTCTTCAAGCAAGCCACCCAGGTCTGAGCTTTCTTTTGTAATTAAAGAGGTGGAGAAAACTAGTTAATGGCTCTGCTGACCTTTCTGTCTGTGGGTGGCGTGAGCCTTCTTCTAGAGGTGCCTTCTTTTCCATGGACTATACAGTGAGCATCAGGTGGCTACATCTTATTTCTAAATGATTAAATTTGGCCAGATGAATCCTACCTATATCTTCCATATCACAAGGAAGACATCACATAAATGGCTTCTTACATTAAATGTTATATTGAGGCAGAAACAAAACATCAAACACAGTAAAACCTGGGGGTAAACAAGTCCAGACTTGAATATGTCTTTTTTTTTTTTTTTTGGCCCTACCTTGTATTTTTTGCGAAGGTTGACACCACTGGACTATATTGTAGATTAATTACTTTCCATTCTTTCAACTAATGAGGACCAATGATGGTGAGGAAAAAAAAAAGACATTCTAGCCAGCTGCACACAGGGTGCACACTCTTCACAAACTCATCACCGAGAGGTGTGTGTACGTTTCTCTGATATTCAGGTACATAGACAATGACAAATTAATTTCAGAAAATGAAATCAACAATGTCTGGTAAAATTATCATCTGTGCCTTTCAACTAAGAGTTATCTTCCCAAATCAATTCATCTTGAGACTCTTATGTCCAATGAATCTATCATCTTACTTTATTATTCCACATGCTACTGTTCTCTACAAAACCTAGCAAAACATTTCATGGCAATAACGCAAATTTTTAAAGTCCCTTTTGTGTTTATTGTTCCATGAACCACTAACAAATAATAAATAAAGCTGTCTCAGGGAAAGTAGATTTCTGCTGTCTGCAGTGAAGATACAGCTGAATGAAATTATATGGGCCTAATAAATAAAAATGTAACTGTGTCCTTCTAAATATAAAGCGATAAAACCTGAACAAACTGAAGACGACTTTGCTTAAGCAAATGCTTAAGCATTTCTATCCAGATTTAGAAATGTTTTAATTATTCTTTAAGGAAATATAATTTATTTTAATTGTATGATCCACCTGGTGGTGGTGGTGGTGGCGGCAGTTGTTAAGTGATGGTGATTTTTTTTCCTACCAAAATAATACACCTTTTCTTCTAAATGGTGATTTTCACATTAGATTCTGTAAATAGAAGGAATATGGATTTTTTTTCAGTGATGCCCTTTTGATTGTATTTTAATTGATTTTACTTTCCTTTAACTAAATAAACTGCATTCATTTTAAGTTTAATCTGTATGCAAATCTATCATCATTTGCTTAGATATCAGAAGCTTTATTTATGTTAACATTGAGGTCTAGCCTTTAGTTCTTTGTGCTGGAAAAACTGCATTTCCTTTTAACTTTTTACAGGTTCTCAAGTACTCCTAACAAGAATCTGACCTTGAAAAATATAAACCGCTAAATATTAATGTTCACTGCTCAAAAGAATGAGGTCAAATTCTTTTGGTGATTGGCTTATTTGAAAAAGTACTAATCATTACTTGCTTAAATGTCAACTCATGCCTTTGACTCTAAATATTTTATTTAAGCTTTAGAGAAAATCCTAAAATAAAATGAGGAAAATAAACAATTTTAACCACAAAATAATCATATTAGTGTAAGGTGAAGTAAAATTTCTGGTTTAATACAGAACTAATTTTTTCATGACTCCACCTACTGAATACAATAGATATGATGTAGTTACTGGATAAGGTTAGATATGACACTACACCTTTAAATATACATTAAACTTATTTAGGCACAAATCTATGGTTTTAGAAAAAACTGTAAGTGAATCCATAGCTTATTAAAATAAGTAATTCATAAATTGACAATTTTCCCCAATTTTCATCATTTCTTTTTCATCGATCTGGTTGCTCCTATAAGTTACAGAGACATACCATATACTGTACCACATTTTCCATGAAGGCAAGGAAAACATGTCTTCAGAAATTAATTTTCTAGCTTACTCTGGGCACAAACACTAACTATTCTAACAGTAACCAAATGTATTAGTGTGCAGATTCAGAGAAAACCATCAAACTCAGGTGCTGCCTCTGGCAGATACTGGAAGAATGTCATAGAGGTGACAACAGGTATATCCTCCTACCATATTGTGAACAACAGCTAATCCTCCTTTCTACAATAACCAGAAAACACTTTGTGATTTTTTTTTTTACATGATTGCTCAAATAGATCTTAAAAGAAGTAACGAGAAAATTATTTTTTGTTCAAGGAGAAATACCATTTGGAATTTGTATTTTCAAATTTTTGAATCAGAAGAATGAACAATTTTGGAACCGATCACAAAATGAAATGAAAAATATTTTAAATCAAGTCAATGCTTTTGATAAATTCAGCATTTTCTAGGATTTATTTGGATTCACTTAACATTTTCTTACACAGTACATAAGGATGACTGCTAATGTGTATGTTCCATAATACGTGTCACTAGAGGAGTAGATTCTACATACACTTGCAAACCTCTGTAACTGAAAAAGAGACACAATTTTTACAAAGTCAATAATAAAAATAATTTGGTTTGGTTGCAGCATGCAAATAGAACTCAAAGTAGTGCTCTGAACACATAATTTCAATTGCCACCATTGACTTCTGGAAGTACTCAGCCCCTCTTGCCTCACTGGGAAAACAATAGAGAAAATGTTACTATGGGCTTTTCCCCCACCCCGTAAATGTGCAAATTGCTCATGGACCAAAGAGTCTGCAAGGTGCACTGGTGACAACGCCAAGTGCAAGAGTCCAGAGAAACCATTTTAACACAAGGAGACTGATTCCTGAAGTTGTTTCAGTGGAGCCAGAGCTACACCCATCCAGGGAAGTTCAAATGCTGTCCGCGCAGAAAGCTGGGTAGAACCTGTGACTTGTTAGGTTGTACTCTATCTTAACTGTTTCTTCTGGAAAATACACCTTGCTAAAGCTCATCGAAAAGGACTTCTGGCCCTTTTACGTAAGATAACAAATTAGATATGCTCTACACATACGATCACTCTGCACGTTGATACTTTTCTAGCTGGGTAGTCGCTACAGCAGAGTACCAATTAATCAATTAACTTTAATCAACTCAGAGAGAAAAGGAAGGACAACAGCAGAATGAAAACACAGTTCCTGCAAAATCTAACAGAAGATGCAAAACCAGGGGTTAGCGGAGGATTTTTAGGTTCTTTTTGTGTGCCTGTGAAGGGTATCTAAGAGGTCTGAGAGTAAGGGAGGTTGTGTGCACAAACCGGGCAGATCACATCATGAAGCACACCAGCCTGGGAATAGTAAGACTTGCTGCGATACATGTGAAATTCGGAATGGGGGAGCTCCTTACAGGGCATACATTTTCTGCACAGGTGATGGAAAAGTTGGGGGAGGAGATGGAGATAAACAAAAGGGAGACAAATCAAGTGATGTAGGTCAGTGGGACAGAGATAGATATGGGGGAGGGAAATGAGAGCAGATGATCAAAAGGGCATTTAGAAACCCCTATGACAGGAGCACCTCCTATTGCTTCTTTCTGTTCCACCATCTGCAATGGCTTGTCCCTTGACGTGTCCAATGTTTTCAAGGGTTAAAGCACGCAAAAAACATGCCCTGCTCCTTCATTAGTGTGAACACAAAAAGCACCACACAAGTCACTGGGAGTGAATCCTGTACACCCACAGAGAACCTATTGTGTCTCACTTATAGTTATTATTAAAAAAAAAGTAAATAAAACCTGTGAGGTGTTGGGTCTTTTCCATGAGTTAGAGAAGAGAGGTCAACTCAACTGCTTAAAAGATAGCAAAGAAAATAAACATAACCATCAAGAAAAAGTTAAAACATGGGAGGGAAAATGACCACTGAACTCCAATAGGGCAAAGAATAGCAATGAGATTCCCGTACCTTCTAGAAGATGAAGGGATAAGCGAGTCCTCCACAGTACCCTTCAGTTCACACCATCACATGTGTTCATAAGGTACAGAGGTTACACACTAGTCAGAAGCTCTTGGGAACGCAATTAAGAATACCCCTAACAAGTTTTCAGTTTAAAGGTAATACACATCAGGTGATGCAACACTTATTACCTTTGTGAGGGTTATGGCAGGAGTAACATTTTATAAAGTATGAAATTATCTTGATCAGTTTCTTCTCAGTTTTAGCACCAACTAATAATCAGATAATTTGGTATTTAACATAATGCAATGAGGCTTATCAGAAGTGAATGTCCCTCTCTTAAATAAAAGGAAAGTAAGCTATTTCCATCACTTGCATTAATAGCAAAATTATTAAATTAAAAGATGTATCTACTGCAATGCATGTCTCCACTTAGGTCTCATTCTCTTCACATGGTTGGTTTATCTTATATTGTACCAAGTTTGCTCTATGGCAGTATCTTTCTTTTTTTAAAGAAAATCCCAGAACCTCCTGTGATACCAAAACCAGTACTTTACTGCACTGAACGTTCTTCTCCCCAGCAGGAAGAAGATTAAGAACTATTTGCACCAGCATATCAGCCCAGGTAAGGATATCAACCACAGGGAGTGTGAAAGTGAGAGCCTGTCATTCCCCAGGGTGACTCAGATGCAATATATCTATGCCTAATTTCAAACAAGATAATGTCTATAGATAGAAGAAAACTACCAACTGCAGAAAAATTTGAAGGGCTTTCTTAAATGGGCAAGCACATTGATCAATGAAGGGAAAAAGAATGTTTGTCTTTATTTTACTATGCCTTGCTACATAACATTACTATATCTGGTTAGTTGCAATTATTTGTATAAATTTTGTTACTACACCAAAACCAAGGAGTTTTATACCATGCAAGCCTTTCTGTAAAGCTTACAGGATAATGACTATCTAGGATTCTCTGTTTGATGTCAGAACTTCTATGCATTTCTATTCACAAACCTTGTATTTCCTCTGAAGTAGGTGGAACAATAGTTCTGGAAGCATCATGTGCCTAGACATTTCCACTCTTCAAAAAAAAATCTATAAATCCCTGTTTGGAGAATTCCTTAGCTGACAGCAGACTTTATTATTCCAAATAAGGTTTGGATCAAACATCTAAGAAACATTATTTCTTGGTTTCATGTAAACCCATTGAGATTTGATGAAGTCGTAGTATTTTTCACTTTCATGGAGGGGGCAAGTACCTGATCAAGCAATTAAAGATCACAGTATAATGCAGTTATTACAGAAATAAAGATTTTCAAGAAATGCTTTCCTTTTAAGGATTTCTCTTTGTAATCATATTATTTATTTCTGTTTTCTTTTTCTTTTCCCCATCTTAAAGCAACTCTCTCTGTCTGTACTTCCTCTTCCTGACCAGTTCTAGGGATGCTTTTGTGACAGAAAAATAACTTGTCATTTCTTAGCCAGGATTAAAAGACTGTTCCAGTGTACTACTCAACAAAACAAAATATGAAAGGGAAAGCCTGCAAATGTATTACAGAAGAAATTCAAAATCTATTAGTGTAGAAGCAGAGACTATGACCTTAGAAAGACAGAGAGCTGTTTGGCAAACAGTTCATTAGAAAAAGAGAACACAATACTAAGACTATAGGTAGTAACCTAAATTCTTCTCTTCAAAAGCATGTTATCCACACTTTTCCTTTCTGCTTGTCTCCAGATAACTTTGTGGTAAAATTTTTATACACACACACATACACGTAAGACCCCGTAAAGGTGATAATCGCCAGCTGGTAATTTTCATTTTAGATCCCTGAGATAAAAGATCCTTGGTCTCTTCTTCCACCTTAGTGCACTTATGGTTGGAGTACGGGTGGGTTTTCTTATATAAAATTATAGTGCTCTGTGTAACAGTTGGGAATTTTTTTCCGATATGCTAAGAATAGTGCTTAAGTAGCGCCAGTGTCCCTCATTTTAGTCATGAAGATGAGGGAGAATTTTGTAAACTGTGTTTATAAAAATCACTATCATTCTAAAAGACCTTGCTCTAGTTTGCGTTGTGATAAGCAGAAAACAATCTACACCAGAACAGTTTTTGTATGTTAGTCTTAAGAAAGAGAGGGAAAGTCCACAGAACTGTAGAGAGGATCTCAAATACAGGTTTACAGCTGCAAGTTGTCAGAGTGGAATGGAGAGAAGAGGTATTTTGATAAATGAGAAATTTTCTACCTCAAGATGCTCTTGGATAAAGATGACTCTGCAGCCCTGTTACTAAAATTCACAGATAAGCAACGAAGTTCTGTGGCAGCTCATATATGCTAATAACGAGCAAATATAATTTAATGCTAGAGAAACGTCAGTACCTATATTTGGCCCGCAGTCCAAAAAAGATGTTGAGTAATTATTTTAAAATTTAGCATGCACTGGCAATGATCTGATCCTTTCAAATATTTTGCTTTCCACACTGTGTATGTTCCTAATCCATTCACATTTGGTGAAGACTTTCAAAGAGTTAATATAAAAATAGCAGAGATTGAAACGTATTGATAATGACCAAATGTCACTTTATCTCCTTTTAAAACAGTGTATTATGATGTAATAATAATAACAACAATATAATAACAGTATTTTTATTACAATCTAAGTCAATTGCAGAAAATCAGTCATGAAGTTAAGGTTATCCACTGATTCCTTATGTCTAATCTATTTCTGCAATGAAAAGCGACAGCAAGGCAAGCTGAAATTTCTCAGTTTAATTTGCCTAATACCTTTTCAGTATTACTCTATGGGCAAGGCCCCAGCTTTCCTAAATCTGAACACTAACCTGACACATACTGCTGAATGAGACCAGTACAGAATGCATGAGCTTTTTATGACAATGTCCTAAAATTCAGGCTTATTCCTGACTACATTTGGCCTACACAACCTCCACATAAACCACTCAGACTGAAATCTTAATACTCTTTCACTACAGTACTCAAAGAGTTGCTGCTAGGCTTTAATTTTTTGGTTTGTTATACACACATATATATGCCTATTCTATTTAGTGTTCACTAAATCCTGGATAATGTCAATCTTCATGCTAAGATCCTTATATTTATAGTATCCAGCATGGAAATAGGTCACAGATACTGCCTTAATATATGTTTGCGCCAACTGCGGCAAAAGCTCTTCTATTCTGCCTCTATCGAGTCCATCATTCAGTACAGTTTCACCTCAGAGAAACACATCCATAATACATGTTACTATCAGCTTAAAGATGACTGCCTTTTCTTTGTATTTCCTTGTATATTTTTCACATTGCTTCATAAATTCTTCTAGCCAGAAAGCACAACTAGTTCATGCTATCCCTTAGCAGAGGCTGTTGAATTATTACTGCTTGTACGTGTTAAACTTGCCACTTTCCGACAGCTTATCTCCCGGATAGGGAGGCTGCAAGAGATGAAGAACCTGTCATCAACTGGCAGCTTGTTAGCCTTGGAACCTCTCCTTGTTCCCAGTATGAGTTCCAGAGGACACCGGGGAAGGAGCAGTGTTTTCCCTAACTTTGTGTTCTCTGAGATCGACATTTGTGTTGCCTGAACTGAGGTACAAATAGTTCCCAGGGAAGAACAGAATAGTGAAGCTGTGTGGCCATGAAGACATTCCCGAGTGCGTAAGAAAGAGCATAAGTAATTGAGAAATACTAATGGTGGGGAAAAATGTCAGTCCACGCATAAAATCTTACAGAATAAATCTGTGCTTGCCTTAATGTTTTATTTCCTGGGTTTTAAAAGTTTAAATGTAATAATTTCTTACCCTCTAAGTGTGCAGGACATGACTGAGCAATTTTTATTGTGTCAACAGCATTTTAAAGTAATGATCAAAACGACAGGGTTTTATTTGGATTTTAATCCCCAATGCGCTGTAGAAGTGATTAAAGAGGAACATCATGAAGTTAGTATTACAATTTCTTCATATGACAACAGATACCTGTTTTTGGAGGGTGCTGCAGAGCACTTGATTACATGATCAACATTAAATGGTTATAATAACGCTCCCTTGTAACCAAGTAAACCACTGAACAAGAGTCCCTAGATGGATCTGAGAAAATCCGCAATTCTGCAATTGTGATTTGCAGAATGAGAATAAGTGGGAAAAAGAAGTAACAGTAGCTCAAAATACCCATCACCCAGGAAAAGGACACACAAGGCTCCCAGTTCCTTGCTGACACGATGTTAGGAAGCAGGCATTGTTCTTGTCCTGGAGGTAAAAAGCCATCTTGTCATATTTATGGGGATGGACATGATTCCAGACACTGGCAAACACCTGTAGAGCTGAAGAACCAGCCACCCTGCAGAACAGCAGCTAGAAGTGAATTAATAGGGAGTAGAGAAGGGAATTAATTTATCAGGTATAATAATTACGCACTTCTGTTTCTAGGAGATTCCTGAACAGCGGTATTTTCCTTTTTTGGTATGATTTCGAACAGTTCAGTTGAAGCTTTCTAAAAGTGTGATTCCTCTTTTTAACTTGCCATCTTTTTGTAACCTCCTAATGGCACAAATTTATAGAATGTCACTGTCAAATGAGTAACAGAGAAAAAAATAAGCTTACTTTAGGGATTGATATATAGTTTAGTTATAGGTATAGACGATAGATATAGATAAAAGTTCTATATTTTTCTTCTCTAAAAAAAAATCTTCTCCAAATACTTGCAAGCACTGTTGAGCCCTTTTATGACCTTGTCAAAGAAACACTGAAGTGGAGTCACCTCTCTGAGACCACTGCTTTGCCGTCTGGCAGGAGCGTCAACAGGTATTTCGGATTCAGCAGGCAAAGTAGAAACAGAACATGCCAAAAGCAAATATACAAGGTAGGGAATATATTTTGCTCAAATGCAAGTTGACTCTATGTCTTATGTTTTTTCCTGGCTTTTTTTTTTTTCCCGCTAACAAATGCATTGTGACCATTCAATGAGAGGTCAAAGGCTGCTTGATGAAGTAAAACCTTGCATTTTTTTAGCTTGCCAGGGCACAGTATGCCAAGAACAACACTCTCACAATGCATGAACCCTATTTTAACATGATTCATTGTGACAAACTTGCCTAAACACAAGATTTTTCTTATACTAACATCAGAAAGATAGGAAGTTTAATCCAAAGTTTTCTGACAAATGTATTTTTTCAAATATTTGCTTGTGAACTCGAAGCAAGTTTCATAAACCTTTTACACAAGGAACAAATATTTCATGAAGTTACTTATTTTATAATGTTCTGATCACAGAGACTGCTCATCAAAACCTCACCTATTATTTTATCTTGTTAGCTTTTCTTTTGTCCCTCAGACATTCATAATGCCCTAACCAAAAAGGCTGGGGAAGTTGCCTATCCTAAAAGAATTTGAGATCAGCTATCCCAAACTGTAACAAAACATGAACAAATGAATTTGGTAATTTATAATTTTCTGTTACTAGAATTCAGAAATGTTTCACATAGGTATTTACCCTTTCACTTCCTTTTTTTAATCATGCAGTAACTCTACTACCAAGGTAAATGTGACCTGGAATATAACTGATCTTTCCTTTTGAAAAAGAAAAGTTCTCATTTTCACTACTTTAAGACTTAAAAATGGTGGCTTGAGTTACAAGTTAAACAACAAATGGCTTTTTTTAATGAATGGTACCTCTTTTCCAATGAAAAATGCACTATAAAAACTCCTACCCAACCCTCTCACCCAGTGTTCTTTTCCTTGACCTGTTAATTTGTAACAATGTTTTCCCCACTAGAATTCAATTCTATGATACTGTTTCCAAACTAAAGAGGAAGACAAATGGCAGGACAATACTCAGAATGCTGAAAGAAGAACGCATGGTTGAAAGAGGAAACATGCAACTTTTCACAGCAAATTCCTAGACCTGACTCCAGCTCTGGCATTACTTCCAGGCTCTGTATCTATGTTCCACTCAAATATCACATTAAATATCACATTTTAATTTTACATAAATGGAAATCAGAAATATAAAGCAATATAAAAGAAATAAAAAGCTGCCAATTTCAACAGGAAATAAAGAGAAGACTCAAGGAATGATAACAAGAATGACTGTACAAATGAACGGTAGATTTTGCGTCAGTTGTTTATAAATGTAGCAAGGGCAGGGAAGAGCTTCTAGAAAGAGGAGCTTCTGCTCTGCAGTGTTAGGTTAGCAGACAGGTAGAAATAGCAAGATTAAGGGCAGGATGATAGGAATAGTGCAACGCTGGCACTGGCATATACCACAGAAATAACAGAAATATCTGGAATTACAGTAATAAAAACAAAGAGAGATTTTTTTGAAAACCGATAACTGACAAGAAGGAGAATTTCCCTAGAAGAAGTTGTCTCCTGACAGGCTACAGAAAAGTCTACTATACTGGGGAGATGAGATTCTCACTCCGCTGGGGCTGACAGGGGATGGTGAGGACACTGGGCTAGAGAGGCCATCGGTCAGGTGGCCGGTTTTGGTTGTAGGCTCTACAGTGCGGCTGAGAACACAATGAAAAAGGGATCATTTTTTAATTATCCCAAGGGTGAACTCCCTTTGGACCATGTGAGCAGCGTCAGAAGGGTAAGCTCTCTCCTAGACTGTTACACATGAACCTGTTTTGGGAATAGAGAGGAGATACTAGTCTCTTGGACTGCCACCTGCCTGGAAATTTCCAGTAGCTTTATATTAATTGGCATTTGAAACTACTATAAGGAAAAAGAACATTTTATGAGAAAGATCACACCACTAGATTTTTTTGTTTGTTTTCTCTCTTCTCTTTTTTTCTTTTTCCTTGCAGATTCATTTTATATATGACATAAACAAGGTCAGTCTCAGCAAGAGGCACATTCTGAAAGGTATGTCAAAAGTCTTATGAAAGAAGATTGTATTTGCCATTCAAAATTTACTGTATTTTATTTAAAAGGACAAAAAGAAATTAGTGTTTTCACTATTAATGAGAATTGTCCTGTAAACACAGGTTTCTAGCTTATTTTCAGCACATGAAATCGCACTAATGCAATAAAATCTTTTATAGAGTTCAGACTGAAAGCCTCCTATCTTCACTGTTAGTCTTTGAAAATCTCCTTTGTGCAGCTGAGCTATTTTTCAAAATCCAACCAAAGCCCTAGAGACCACTTTTGAACTCCAAAACACCTAGTTTCTCATCAGTTTTTTTCTTCTTGGTACAGGTTTGCACCAATTTTTACTCTCAGCTTGTTCCTTGGATAACCTACTGTTTGAGAAGATTTTGGCATAAAATACAGCTCAGAAGAAAATAATGTACATTAAAAATAGCAGGGATTTAGCAGACATGAAAGGCCTGCACTCACTGGTATTTACTTGGATTTACTTTTAAAGTCTTCATTCCAAGTCGTAGATGCTTTTATGAAACACAGAATAACAAAATCCTAACATACAAACTTACCAGCCACCTTTAACTGCATGTTCCCCCACTATGTTTCACATAAAGCTGTTTCTTACAGAGACTAACTAGGTTTTTCTTTTATATTTTCCTTAATACCTCATTCCAGCTCACCATGGGAAAAATGAAAAATGTTACATTATTACTTCAAAGTCATCAGATCTGAGTTCTGTCACAGCAGAACAGTGAATTCCTAAATGTAGGGTACCTGACAGAAAAAAAAAAAAGCCATCCTGAAAAGCAAATCAATATGATGTAACTTGTATCTCGTTTTGAATGCATTATTGAAGTAACGATGAACTTACACAGTGAATAACACAGTTTGCATGGAAGGCAATTACAGCGTGTGAGAGTTTTAATATTGTGATTTCTTTTCCATTTCACATTTTGTCTTCCTCTATGAGTCAAGTTTATCAAAAGGGTTTTTGCTTTGTTGTGCTTCTTCTTTGCTCTAATGTATCTTTCGATGCATTATTTTTTCTACTCTGATGGGCAGTAGTCATTGGCTTTGTGTTAATTAATAGTTCTAAGAGATGTGGGATGGTCATGAAGTAAGTCTCAAGGTTATGTACAGGCCTGGACCTAACGCTGAAGAAATATAGCGGTTTAACATTTTGTAATGAATGTGTTTCTAAAAATTTTTCAAAACAATTTCTAGGAAAAGACTACTGTTGATAGCTATCCTTTTCAAAACTTACTGAGAAATAAAAAGTTTAAATCTTATCAAGACATTTCCAAAACAGCAAAAAAAGAGTTGAATTGAAAGAGAACGAATAAAAGGAAAAAATTAAAAACCACAGTTAACAGAAAAATGCTGAGCTCAGTTTAATGCTGAATCAAGATACAATGAAACATTGTGACTCATCCAAGATATTTTAGATTTGGCATTTTATAATGCATGTGGTTAAAAGTGTTCATTTTTTATCTCTCTGATACACTTAAAAACATTTTTTAAAAACCCTGAATTGTATGTGTTTTCATTGGGATTTTTCTATTGTAGCAATAGGCAAAAGCTTTTAGAAAGACTTTTGTATTATAAAGGCTTGTGGTTCTAGAGGTCAGGGTAGAGCGAAGTACCCCCAGCACCCTTGTTGTCTTTCCTTCCCAGTGGAGGGGAAAAAACCCTAAAACTGTACAGTTTAATATAATGGTTATAGAAATCTTGTAGCTAGACACTGCTGACAGTTGTTTCAGAAGTGTGGCACCACCGAAAAGGCCCAGCTGACCTACGAGAGCACGGCTTTGGGCAAGCCATGTCCTCAGCAGACAGTGAGATGGAGTAAAGCAGCTCCTCTAAGCTCCGATCTCACCCATCTTTTACTTTTCAATCACTTTGATTAAAATAAGCTTTTGATCATTCCCACCCTGCGGCTAGCAGAGCGCACATCGTGCCGCAGCTCGTACAGCACCGGATAGACGCAGCAGTGTAGCACCAGCAACAACATCCAAGAAACAAATCTGTCACCTGGTCACCTTCTGACTCTTCCTGAGCATTCCTCTCTTCCTCAGCGCGTCAGCTCTCCCAGTGCCTTTCTATAATCAGTGATTAAATTACCCTAGTACCTACCCTAATTATCAAAGACGGATCATCATTAAAATGTGGAAGGTACATTATTATTAATACAAAACATTTGGCTCCCTCGAATTTGATCAAATTAAACAGAGAACCGGATTAAACAGTAATTAAACTTAGCAAAAAGCAAAATGCATAGTAGAAATTCACACTTTAGATTCAGTTTTTTACACTGAGGAAAAAAATATACTGTAATTGCACAGCTGCTTTGTTTTCAGTAGTTCTTACTAGAACTGAAAGGAATAAGATCAGATATCAAGAGTGATGAAAAGTTTTCACAGGTGATAAACCATATATATACACATATGTATTCACCTCAGTTCAACAAAGCCATAAGGCTGAACCCAAATTTCTCCCTGCTTGGTAAAGTACATAAAACTGCATTTAACTGTTTAAGGTATGTAGAAGAGGTATTTCCTTTGTTGCTGGCTCATTTGCTGCTCACAGAAATAGCAATTAAATGACTGCTAAATCTCAGTTCCCGCTCATTCAGTACCAGTTAAAGTACGTCCAAGATGCATGCAACGGGAATGATCAGCAATGATTTACATGGGCGAGTGTGTGTGTGGGTGCGCGCGCGCGCGTGTGTGTGTGCGCGTGCGCGCGTGTGTGTGTGTGTGTCGGGAAAACCTTAACCTGGTTTGAGCCTAGTCACTGCTGCACTTTAAAAAATTACAAAAATCCCTGACAAACAGAGAAGTGACACATATCTTATTTGTATTTCACAAACTTCCTACAACCAGGAAACTGGGGGTGGGGGTGGTGTGGTTATCCCCTTATCCTTTGCTAGGTGACCTTTACCACTGAAATAGAGGGATTATAAAGTTTTAATTCTGAAAAGAATTCCCTTCTTCTGATTTGGACAACAGAGGTTATCCACCTT
Organism: Sagittarius serpentarius; assembly: GCA_034782735.1. Lineage (NCBI taxonomy): Eukaryota > Metazoa > Chordata > Aves > Accipitriformes > Sagittariidae > Sagittarius > Sagittarius serpentarius. The sequence continues at coordinate 15,420,220 of JAVKLA010000058.1, forward strand.
CCACTGCTCGAGACCTGGAGTGCCCAAAGTGCTCATCATCAGATTACTGTATTTATGCCTCTTCACCCTATTGTAACCTGGTCACAGAGCCATGCTGACCTACTGTTTCTGGTTGTGCATCCCACACTCCCTCTGAATACTTCCTTCACCCTTTCTTGCTCTCTAAGTTTGCCCAGCATCTTCGGAAATGCTGCGCCTGACCTTTTCAAAAGGGCACGGCTATAGCTTTGTTTATACCACAGATACCACAGATCTCTGACAACTTGCCCACCTCTGTTTCAACAGAGCTAGAAATGAATATTCTACAAACTTTATCAACACTGTTCTCCCACCTAGCAATCAAACTGTTAAGGTGTTGTGGCAAAGTCAAACCTTTTTCCTCCTCACACAGAACATGCTTTGCACAAATGACATTCTCCCACAACACAAGAACCTCCTCAACTTTGCCAACTAAATTCTACCCTGCAGTTCTTCCTGTCATTTCTGCTATTTTTACCACTTTGAGTATTTGTTTGTATTGCATCTGCAACAATTCTGTATTTGCAGTTTGAAGGCATATGAATTTTACAGCCTATGCTTATATCAAAATATGAACTTTAGTGAGAAAAAAACCCAGGCACCTTCCCTTCAGTCTTCCTTCCCCTAAAATGTTCGCAGGAGTTTTTTGTCAGATGGATTTTCTTCTCTGTCTTTCATGTGTTAAAGGTGCCAATGCATAATTTGAAAGTCTTTTTCATTCAACTGGAGTTGAAATGTGTGTGTGTGTGTGTGTGCGCGCACGCATGCGTGCATGTGTATAGATATGTATGTCAACTGAGGAAATAAACCCTAGTATTTATCTTCATAGCTAATGAGACACTAAATGTTGAGGAGGAAGTCAGATCAGAAACCCATGAACTACAAGGTTAGGCCAAATATGTAATATTAAAACAGAGTAAAAGGCACATCTAATCTTGCTGATTAAGAATAGGTGATCATCCTCTCTGATCATTAACATTTTCTCACTTGGTACATAATCACGAATGCAAAAATTCCCCCCCATGCCATTCCAAATTATATTCAAGGAAATTAGCCCTCATATTTGGGCTTTCTTACCTAATTTATTATATGTTTCTTGTTCCCAACATTAAATATGTTATGACACTGTAGGGGAAAAAAACCCAAAACTTCAACAAATTTAGCAAGAACTGTTAGTGTTCAGTCTCTTCTGGAATGGCAAAAGACTAAAATACACTTACACGAGAAGCATATGCAGTGATCCTACCTGGAGGAATATTGTACATTGTGGACTTAGTGATCCACGTAACAGCTGACCCGAGCAGACGCTGGACAGAGGATAAACTTATCTGACTAATTGTGAAGAACATGTCTGTACATGCTCCCACTTGGCACCTGGCAACGACACCAACAGCATACTGTGTCTTTATCTCAGATTTGTGTATGTCTGAGAAAATACTACAAAGAGTCTTGGACAGGATTCGCGCAGCGTGCTATGTATGCCCTGAGTGTACAGCCCCAAAGCTGCACAGCTTGGGGTTCCCAGCATCTGAAGGGTCATAAGTTACTATCCTCTTTCTCTTTCTTATGATAGCTCCAATAAATAGTAGTTCAATTGAATACTGTATGGAGCATCTTTTTTACTGGGACCCATAAGGAACACTAGCATTGGTGCAGTGCAGCATCAGGCCTCCTCACAGAAGGAGAAGGAGTAATTTTCAAATATCCAGTAACCAATGTGTGCTTTATTGCTCACGCATTAAAAACTCATTTTGTATGTTAAATAGTATCTATTCCTATGTATTATATATATTTAATATATTTATAAATTATATAAAGGCAAATAAATAAAAGATAGATACTAAAAAATACATATTGCGAAGGAACGGAAGTATTGTCAGTTCAGCTCAGCAAATCAGGTTTCGTGGAAGTAATTTGCTTCTATTTTAAAACTTATCAGATCACCTTTCAGTCAAAAGGTACAGGATTTTGTAAGTCACGCTGAGTACATTCTATTAACTAAGGAAACGGGGCAAGCAATATGTCTGACTTAGATTAAGTAAAAGACAACCAGAACAGAACTGAAAAAAACAATGAATTAGGCTAATGCTGGCTGTGGGCTGTGAGATACATCTGCAGGATGAGCAGGTAATAACTGAAATGAGGAAATTCCAAGGAAAAAGGATATTGCCTCATACAGTATCCCAAAGTGATAATTTTTATACATTTAAGTATATACTGCTGCCTTCATATTGTGACATAGTATATCTTTCAGCAAAGATTAGAAAATAGTGATTTATAAGATGATAAAACATCTTCAAAAAATCTCCATGTTCATATGCAATGATATAACCTTTAAGCCTCAAGGAACTTTCTCACCTATCAAAAAATCTGACATCTGGGAAAAAAAAGTGTCAACTAAATGTGGTATCAAATAAGCTGTTCTATTTGCTAAAAGAACAAAAAAATGGCTGAAAAAATGGGTTAGTCTTCATTTGCTTGAATAAATGCAGTTACAGTCCAATTACCATGCTAATCTAATTACTGCTGGACAGATCTCTGAGTACATCTGCAGACTTTTTGGTCAGAACTGAAAGAGAAAATAGGGACTACCTTTGTATCATCTAGATCCTTTGGGCAGCTGCAGTCTAATTTGTTTTGTGAGACAGAGCAAGCACAAAACTGCTCCAAATCGTTTTGCCTAGTAATTGTCTCACAGGGGCTGTTACATTGCCCTCACCTACCAAAGCACATAGGGCATTAGCTGCAATGCCTTCAGGTTAGCCTAGTACTCTCCGACCTCTAAGGAATTCTTAGTTTTCCTATTTAGAAAAATTTCTGGCTCCATATGCCATCAAGGTTCGATATAATCTTGGCTTACGTGACATGATATCTCTTTTAAACTTTCATTTCATTTCTGCCTGTAAAAATGGAAATAGGGCAAACGAGAAAACTAATTCTTCTGTGTCGTACTGAACAGTCTTAAGTGCTTAACCTTTCCTAATATGCTTAAAGCATCAAAAAAAAAAAATAGCTGCTATCCTTGCTTTAACCGTTTAATTAGATAGCACACTGTACACAAAACCAGATTTTATATGAGATTACATCAGATGAAATGACTCTGAAGTCTACTGCAGATACTGCAAAACTGTTTATTTTTGCTTAAACTTTTGTCAAAAAGTTCAACACATACTTAGCAAAAGCATTCAGTGTGCACATTTATTTTAAGCCTGGATTGTGTTATTAAATCTGTTGGATGAAATCCATTTCCAGTCTCCAAAACTCTCTCCTAATGTGGTAACTCTAGAACTTGGCCTAGGATGTCACGTTTCTTTGTGCCTCTTCTCTTTGGCACACCATACTTTGCCTTCCTGCCTTTTAAAAAAAAACAGCACCCATCATGTGTGAATGAGCACTCCCACCCCAGAGTAGAGAGGGGGCCAGGTGTAGGCTTCAACCTCTTGTACTGCAGAGGGTAGAATCCATCTCTCTCACGGGATGGGTTAGTGTAATGCACCAGGAAGCTTTCAGATGATAGCAGAGGGACACAGGACTAAAGAAAAACAGTCCTAAACTCCCATTGTGGTTTAGAAGGGACACATAATCTCTGTTCCATTTTTACAAGAAGTAACTTGGGTGCCTAGAGACAATCACCCAACAGCACAGGGTATTTCTACACTCACAAGTTCTATACCGAAGACTCTCAAAGACCAAAAAGCATTAAGACGTACCTCTGTATCTGACATTTCCTACTGACTGAAAATTTAGCGTACAAGCTTTTATGACTTTCTCCCTGAAATAACACTCTCCAGACCTTGTACAAGAAAGAGCCTAACTAGCCGAACCAGCTCATAGATGCAGACCCCAGTCTCTCAGTGCTCTGGAAACAAACACTCCCAAAAGCCACCTTCTGAGGGCAGGAAGGGTTTATGGAATCTGTAGAGCAAGTGCAGGTCTGTTGTCCCACAATTTTGAACTCTCCCACGAGCTGTAAACCACTTTGGGCCCACACATCTCTGTGTCCTGTCCAGGGCAAAGAGAAAAGATTGCGTGCCATCCAGTCCGGCCTATGTAGGGACAGGAGGCAACCCAGCCACTGTTTTAAGAGATAGAAGCTGGAAACCATTCCAACATACATAGTTGAAACATTATTTAGTGAATCAGATTTTTTAAAAAAATTATAGAAATATGGCTTTATTAGGCTAATATAGCTAAAATTTCTGTAATGAGACTTACCAGGTGAAATTTCAGAATTTCATTTAGCTTAACATTTTTCTTATCCAGTTTATATCATATAATTCTAAAGCAAAGGTACTGCACAGACTACAAGCTAGAAATTGATTATGAGCTTCTGTTAAAAACAGAAGTAATAATAAATTTATCACCTTTATCTCACTGACATTTTATCCTTAAATTGTGAGATTACAGTTTTCTTAACAAATCTAAGTATGATCTAATACGCAATGAGGAACTTGGCAAACACAGAAAGAAAAACTGGGACCAGTCATAAATCAATATGAAAACAGACTTTACCAATACCGTTCCTACAAATCCTTCCAGGCAACGCCAACCTCAGTAATCAGATATCTGACCTTTCCCATTGTTCACACTATTGAGTGTTAAACGTCCCACATTACATATTATTGTTAATTTTAATGATTAGGTTATCCAGATGTACAACATATTAACATTCTGCCCACAAATCGAAATGTTCCTTCTTTCACCCACTCTATTTTTGGTAGTTTATCAATTTGCATATGACAGTATTCCCTTTTTACATGAAATGTCCCCAATTTTGGGCTCAAATTTGCGATCATTCAGAAAAAATTTCTTGCATGCACCATCTCATTGCTGCAAGTTGTTGCATCAGATTGGAATAATGAATTTGAGATTAGTAGAAAATATTACAAAATAATAAATCATTCATTTTACTCTAAACTCCTCATGTTATGGCTACTTTGGCATATAAAGTTTTGTTCCTCAGATAATTTTTTTCAGCTCAAAAAATGTTCTGCCCAAATAGGTAATTATTATTATGAATAATAATTAATATTATTCAGAAAGTAGAAACTGCAATAAGAAATTTTGTGTATGTCACTACATGAGTATGAAGGACCTTTTACAGCGAGGAAATACAAGTGTAGTACACTTACTTCCAACTGGGCTGGGAACGTGACTTCCAATTTGAACCATGAAGGAATGTTTTCAGCAGTAAAAGCTGAAAAGGGAATACATATTGCAAATGAAGCAGGAAATTAAAAATAAACAGGAGGCTATAAAAACTCCTGCAATCTATTTTGTCCTTATACCTCAACTCCTTATCCCCTCTGATTATCCCCAGCTCCTTTGAAGATACAGCTGCAGCACTGATGACAGATTATGCCTTATGCAAGGAACAGCACATGTATGACATATTGTTCAAGTTTTATTTTATTTATGTCTGGTGGTTTTTTTACTTGTGTACAGCGCTACCTTGTTTAAAGTTTTCTTCATGGACTATTACTCATGTTGCCTCTGTAGACTAACATACCTATTAAAGGGAGCAGGAAGCTTAATGAGATTGATCCACACACAAAAGTGAATAATGTTTTCCTACATACAGTTTGACCTTAGAAGTTCATTATTCTTAGAGACCTAGTAACTCTGGAAACATGGAACTCTCTTATCTTGACCAGTTCTATGATTTTGAACATTTAATCAGTATACTCCTGGGAATGGAAAATGTAAATTAACAAAGTTGTATTTTATTAATTGTGTTTCTTTGAGATTCTGTATGAATCCACCCACACACACAGACATACACCTTTGCATGCCTCATTTTCATGGACACCCATCAAGATCAATCAGAAATAACTTAAAATGGATTAGTTAAACTATATTAAACTCCTGCCTGGACACTCTCATTCAGAATTAAAAAGGCTTGCATTTGGTTTAATTTAATTTATTCAGGATGTGAATCCACTAATCTACTTTAATTATGGTGCTCTGAATTCACAACTTTAGTCAATTTGGGTTAACTTTCCTGATTGCCTTTATGTAGACAAGTCCTAATGCAATTTCAAACCTAAAGCAGGATTACCTTATAACTAATTTACATATTCTCACTGTACATCCAAAGTCAAGATAAATTTCATGGGTTCCTGGATGGATTTCATGGGTTTGTGCAGCTAGAAAGGCCAAGATGCAATCTAAATTTACAGAAGGCACAGCATTTCTCGAGTCCGCCAAAAAAACCTGTTCAAACAAACTGCAAGGAGGTAAATGCTTCTAGCTGGAAGATAGGTGTGATGGACACTTTTACCATGCGGGTCACTAAGTATCCCATAACACTTTTCACACGATTAAAACTGTTATTCCCGAGATACCCTGAGTAATTACCTTCTGTCTTCCTAACTCCCCTTGCAATCTCAATGGCATGCAGTATTTTTTGCTCGGCAGTGTAAGAAAGGAAATACTGCTATGAGCTCCTGAGCAGCTGCCACTTTGCATTTCAGCGGTGGATTGAGCGACCTGCATAACCAGGTGAAATATGCGTAGCAACCTCAGAATCCTCAGAAAGCAAAAATATATAATTCTTCATACACTTTTTTTTTTCCCCTTCATTCATTGTATTCCCTGAACTGAAGAGCACTACGCATTGGCGTTTCAGTAACGGGGAGATTTGACAGGGATTCTGCGCTTTACAGTGTATCAAATACTTACCTAGATATGAAAAGAAGCCTAAATAGGCATTAAGGAAGTCACTAGTAAAATTAGATTAACTAACTGGAAATTAATTAACATTTTAATCAACATTTTAATTACATAAGTATCAATGCTTAAATTTGTTAAATACAAACTTTAAGAAACATCAAAAGTTTAAACGGTATTTTTAAGTTCCACCAGCCTAAAAAATCTGAGTTCTTCTCCAACTACTGAAAATAAACATTTTTCTTTCATGCCCATTTGTCACTGTAACAACAGATCTTGATATTTTCTTAGGCCAAAGCCTTAGCTAACACTATACCTGTTACAACAAAGCAACAGGTGTAATTATTTCAAAGTCAAAAGGTATTTTTGTTCTTGCATCTAATCACTTCAATTGATAGAAGAAAGATAATGTTACATAGCTAAGTATAATGGCTAAATGACTGGACCAAAATACTAAAGAAATTAACTGTATTTGCAGACAAAGTTATGTAAAAACTGAATTACTGTTTACATGCTGAGAGCCCCAGGATGACACTACCACCCTCACCCCCGCCAGACACTTTGGCATTGTTTTCTAAAAGCTATTCAAAACAGTAGAATATCTGCTTTCTGCTTTTAAATAAAGTGTAACTATTGCAGTATACTGTACTATAGCATGTTGTAAAATTTGTGAAGTCTCTAACAGTCTCTAAGTAGACAGAAAACATAATACACAAGAAATTTCAGATATATTTCTGCTTTAATCAAGAAGCTAGCAAAAATATCTTTTTTTTTTTATTTTAAAAGAAAGACATATTGGAGTTTATACTTCCAAAAGCTCTCGCATGTTGCCTATAAAAATAGCTTTGTTTTCTTCACATGGAAGCAGCTAAAAGTGGCAAGGACACTGAAGTCAAAGTCCCGGGCGGGGGGAAAAAATAACCTGTTTGGTAATTTTTCTCTTTTCTCTCCTCCTAGGTATTTAACTTACTGCCACTAGAGTAGCTTTTCTGATTTTCATCTAAGAAACAGGCAGGTATATTTTGAATTACAGCTAACTTTATTAATAATCTGTAGTGCAGCCTTTTTTGTTTTTAAAGTATTATGTGATGACACGGACATCACAGTATCCTAACATTGCCTAGGTAGTACGCAAATGGCAACGTCGATCTCCTAAAAGTCTAATAAAGGCACTACCTACCTTTGAAATTGCTACTATGAATGTTATATATGCAGTGATGGTGAACGTAATGCTTCTACTTGTACAGCACATTTTAGTCGAGAGCTCTGAATATCCTGTGCAACAACGGGTAAGTAATCTGTTCTCTCTTTTTAAATAGAGTAACTGCTGCATGGGGAGATTAAACATTTCACCCACAGTCACACTAAATGGCTTATTCTCCATCACAGAACAGCTCAGTGGAGGCTGCAGAACAGGACACAGCATTTCGTACACCAAGAATGTTCATTTTCCTATGTAAGTTGTTATCATCTACCTGTCACGTAATGATGCTACTGGGAAAATGATTCCAGTTTAAAAAGTTTAGGATGCAGACATCTTTGAGTTAAAAACTTCCTCTGTGGAAACTGCTCTATCAGCAAAAGCTCAGAAAGATTATTAACAGCAGCACTTCAGCAGGTCAGCTCTGCTAAGGACAAGACAAATCCTGCGCAGAACAACTATACAGGTCCCTTGTGAGAGGATGAGGAGGGGTCCACAAACATAGTGCAGAGGTAACTCAGGATTTGTAATGGGGCCACTGTGAAGAATTATGAATTTACAAAAGTATTGCTTCAGATCTAGGGTCTATATGCAGGTCTAGGTCTCACTGAAGAAGCCAATGAGACATAACAATGTTTAAGAGCTGATATTTTGAGTTTAAATTCCCCAGACAGATGATATTGGCCTCATATTTTTTAAAATAACAGGGGAACTTCTGCCTACTCTTCTCTCTCTACCACTTATTTACCATTTCCTACAGGAAAGGTATTTGAAGGATTTACAAGGAAGTTCTTTTGAACACTTTTCTGCTTTTAGTCAGTCTGAAACTTCTTAGCTCTGCTTCATCTCCAGGCGTTGTGTGGCACTTGGTCATCTCATCCAAATGGTCCGAGGAAGACAAGCTACCATTAACTGCAGCTGTATCTACTAGGCAGTTAACAGGGCTTTCTAGAAGTAGTAGGTGGGATTTTTCTGATATAAACCCTGAGCTTATATAGCCCCCTGGGGGTATAATTCATAGATATTTTTGGATTTATATGAAAAGCCAATTATTTTAATTGCAACTGTATAGGACCTCAATCATAACAAGAAATGCGAACGTGGCTTTTGGACCCTAGGAACAGAGACTATTTCTTCCTCTTGGTGTAATAAACAACGAAAATGAGGTACCAACCCTTTACAGAAACTTTCGATGCTTCTGTATTAATTACCCACCTAAGCAACCATAATTTCTGAAAGCAGTCAAGGTAAAAGCTTAGTAAGTAACTGTATTGGCACTGAAGTTCTTAATTTTTTTTTATACTTCCAAATTTTAATGATACAAATCTGCTTTAGCAAACTACATATTTACATATTTCTTTAAAAGTGGTGTATTTCTGGGATGTATGTGCATATGTGGGAGGCAAGGAATTAACAGACCTTAAAAAAACGTTAACAAAAATGTCACTGTCACTATAATTTTTTTTCCTATTATTTTAATTTTCACAAATAGAAATTAATCTTTCTTACTGAGCTATTGGTGGTAAGATAACCAAATCTATTTAAAACACATACATAAAGAGAAGGAGAGAAAGAAAAAGAAGAATTGTTTGGTGCAATACCCTGATTTATGTTGTCAAAAAAGCTAATCTTTGTCCTTCTGTCCACCTGTTTTAGCATCTGTTATTCCATGTGGAACGGGTCTTCAAAACACTCATATACAAAATCATTTTTCAATAAAGAACAATGGGAAATGCTAAATTCTGACTTCCAGGAAGCGAGAATAACTGTCTGCCCTCTGAAAATAATCTGTATGTGTATTTTTGGTTGGCTCAGGCCTTTTTGGAAAAGGTCCATGAACGGCTGGAACTGTTCAAAAAGTGAAAAGGCCTTAAAGTGCAAGGGAAATAGAGAAATACACTTCTGTAACAATCATATCTTTGTAGTGACTCGCTAGATAATACATTGAGATTGTATTGCAAAGTCACATATATCCATATACAATAAAGTCAATCAACCCATTTACAGTCTCAAAACAGCACAGATCACTCTGATGATAAAAATTAAAGCCACTCAAGATTATTTTTCCATTCATTAAATTTACCAAGAGGCAGGTGAAGTGAGCTTGTTGAACCACTGTGTGGGATAACTCAATACCTAACAATATTGTTAATTCTAATACTGTGCCATCAATTATTCTTAAAAAGCCTATGACTGAAGCCCTCCGAGACTGACCACAAGGACTTCTCAGGAGAAATACAATTTGGTGCAGCAATAATAAGTACACTTTTCATTAGAGGAGCAGGCAGGAGGAACTGGTTGCTAGCAGTGGTAACACGGAGAAAAAAGTGTCTGATCATTTCAATGTATATAGGGGAGTGTGTGCATTTGTGTGGGTGTACCTACAGATACATAAATACATCCCCTGTTGAAATGTGTATGGTATTCACACTTATTTTTAAAGAGATGCTTAATGGAAAAAAAAAAACAAAAATAATAAAAAAGCAAAGAATCTTGGCTTGGACATGATTTAAGGTTATTTTCCTAACTAAAGATTTATTGTGTTCAGTAATGTAAAAAGGGACCTTTTTTCCCCTTTAAGTGCTTACGTAATTTAATATTGTTGTAAGGTGTTTTGTTTGTTTGTTTCATTTTTAAGGTTTTAAACTATTTTAGTAATAAAAACATGAGGGCATTGATTTTACTGAATCATTTCTTCTTTTCCCCCCAAAATGGGAAGTTTTGTTACAGCAAGGCGCATTCACTTCAGCTTTCATAAGCTCAATATAACAGGTACAAACAATACCCAAACAATACTCACTGTTTTTGGTATTGGTATATGCAAGATGTTAGTGCTGGGGGGTTTTGTTGTTGTTGCTGCTGTTGTGATGAAGGCCCCTAAATCATCACTGAAGCAACACGAACCGAATGAATTTAGGTTGATCACCTACAGCAATGCTGCAGTCTATGACAGGAAGCACAGTAGCTTTAAGAAGCAAGGAAAGGAACAGAATATTCACCAAATTTAAATACTAGGAAAACAGTTTTCTCATTCACTACAACCTCAGGCAAGACACTTACTTGTCTGTCACAAAGAGTTTTATCAATAGTGAATGTAACAGTTACAGATAGCACGGATGGCTTTTCCAATCAGAGATTGGACACATTCATGTTTGTTAGTGACTGGCTGCAAAAACTGAGGCAGTTTATCTAATTTCCTTTATTGGGCAGTTTATTGCTCTGTACCAGGAAAAGTTCAAGATGAACTCTTCCTTAACATTTTGAGAGTGCAAAATATCATTCTTCCCTAAATTTAAAAATTTTAGAACAGAAGTGATCTTAAAGGGTAGCAGGCTCAGATTAAATTATTTTGGTTATTGTTCTGCAAAATGGCTTTGCCTAGTCAGCATCAGTATTCAGTTTTGTTATTTGCTTATTTCTTGTAGACAGTCACTCATTAGCAGTCGATACAGAAGGCTAGACATAATGATGCTGCTTAATCTCACAGGTTTTATAGCAAACTGTTAAATGTTTACCACCTTGCTATAGCGGGGTCTGAAGATAGCAGACTTTACAGCTTTGTTACTTAAATCCAGAGCTGATTTTCAGGCATAATTTTGAGATCGTCTGCAAAGGCGTTCCAGGTACTTCCTCTTCACCTGCCCTGTAAAGAGTATTTTTTCTTCCAGAACCGTAAGTAAATGACCTTAAAATAGCTACTGAAGAAGACCCTTTAAAAAAACAGCAAACAACAAACTGCCTTCCATCTTAATGTCACGAGACTCACTGATTAGGCTCAGAAATTTATTTGAGATTGAATTAGATAATCAGATTCATTCTTCCAGTTTGTCTAAACATTGGTCAGTGCCCAGTTCTTTAACCAAAAGGGCTTTCAGGTGATACGGGAAGCCAAAGATTTAGAGAATGGTCTAGCAGTAGAGCAATTTCTCCTGTCACTTCCTCCGGGTTTCATCTTGACTTGAAAGTACATGATTTAAGAGAAAGCAATTGGCAACGTATGTGGAAAGCAGTGTAGAGTATAATGGATATGCATATACAGTTCCCAGTATAAAACACAATTTGAAACTGGGATGCAGACAGATTCTTCAAGTCATTATGCGAAATTAATATTCTTCTTCGTTATATTAATTAATATAATCATACAGAAAATCTCGTTCTTTGCAAATAGTAAGAAAAATATTAATGAGTATTACCTGAACCATAGAACAGCCCAGGTTGGAAGGGACCTCGAAAGATCATCTGGTCCAACCTTTCGTGGGAAAGGGAGCCCAGATAAGATTATCTAGCACCCTGTCCAATTGCGTCTTGAAAACCTCCAGCGATGGGGACTCTACCATGTCCCTTGGGAGGTTGTCCCAGTGACTGATTGTTCTTATGGTAAAAACTTCTTTCTCATGTCAAGATAAAGCCTGTCCCAGTGGAACTTGTACCCACTGCCCCTTATCTTGTCCACGTGGTTCCTTGTGACAAACAGCCTCCATCCTCTCTGTAGCCACTCTTTAAGTATTTTGCTTTTGCTTTTCAGTGCACTCGTCCAACACAGTACATTTCATATATTTTCCAAGAATTTTGTACCAAATGCATCTACATGGAACAAGATAAGTGACAACAAAGCCCTTGAATATCTTAGTATTTTCATTTATTATTTCTTTTTTATTTTTAAATTAGTTAGAATACTTTCTTTTTTCAACTATATCTGCAACTTTTTCAGTTAAATTTCATCAATTTTTTGGCTTCAGAGACTGGAATATACAGCTTTATATAAAGGAGGCCTTAACAATGCCTAAAATCATGACAGAGTTTTTGAGAGGTATGTTGTATTTGCAGCTTGGTCATCCATAAGAGACTGATTCAACCAGAATTGTTTCCTGAACCGCCATCTCTAATTGATATGCTTTTGGTTTGTATTGTTTTTTCTGATTATTAGCTATGAACTGCCCCAGTTGTCTTCAGTATTACCAAAGTCCCCATTGGCATATTTCTCGTTCTTTCTGTAATGTCATTAATCAACACACTAATGAGGACAAATGTGAAAAACTATCCTTGAAAAATTTCATTACTAATCCTTATCTGGATAACTATTCTTTTAATATAAAGCCTGCACAGTCTCTTGCTTATCCAGTTATCTCCTTTATAGCTCTTCTCTTTATTTCCATCAGCTACCCCTTAAGTCACTCTGCTTTAGCAATTAAGTCAATTATCTATTTAAATCTAGGTAAATGAGAAACCCCAGATCATATTTGTCTCAGACGTTATTTTTGTTACTATAAAGGCATATTTAATTAGATATCATTTACTTTTTATATAATCTTGCATACTTTATCACAATTTCTATTTGTTTCCCTGTTCTCATTTGCTCTCCTTTAGAATCTGTTAAAAAGACATTTGAAAATTGGGCACCTAAATCAATGTATTTTTTCAGATTCCTGATTAAATGACCAATGTCTTCATATGATAATCATCCACTTCAAATAAAATTAAGTCTATTCTGAATTTTCAAACGAAGATTGTGTGCTCAAATTTTAGTATCACAGTTATTTTGCTTAATAAAGTCTTATTCTTAAAAATAATATAATAATAAATATTATAACCCATAGAATCAAATATATATTTGCAAATATTTTACTTGCATTTTTCTACCATTTGACTTGTTTCGAATCACTGTTCTATAACAAACTGGCTGGGAGGAACAGTGAAAAATTTTAGCCTCTTTTTTGCTATCTTTACTTTTGTAATATTCTATTTACCAATAGTTCTTTGCAAATCTCATCTAAACAGTAGTCACCAGTGATGTTCCCATGACATGTCAAATACAAATCCAACCTAAAGAAGCAGCAGGAAAAGAACTAATAGGTTTCTAATGACCTTGTTCTTAAAAACTTGAAATACTTTTAAAAAATCTAATTGGATTATTTGGGTTTTTTTTAATCTTTTTTAGATTAGCAATATGATGGGGGGAAATGATAAATACATCCAATTATTTATTGCAAGTTTTCACCATTTTCCAATTGACAGCATTTTAAAAATAAATTTTTATTTAAAAATAGACTTGTTTCAGTAATAACTCTTTGTGAAAAATGATCGAGTCTTTTTTTTCTTTTTATAATTATATAAAAGCAGATTAATAACGGTAATTTTTAAAACAATTTCATTGGGGGGGGGGGCACAAAATAGGGGATACAATAGCTCCATTTAGGGGTCTTTAATCAGCTCCTACACGATGTGAACAATTGACCATGAGATGATATGACCAATTCAGGTATGAATTGAAACTTATTTTCAAGTTCTTCAGCTGACTGTAATTATTGCATCAGTAATATGTCATTTGCAAGTTAAATTTTTCCCAAGTCACAGAGGCTGAGCTGAAGGGTTGCAGAAGGGCTTGCAGAAGCCGAAAAATATTTTTGTCTATTGTTGCCTTTGTGTAAGAACTTATACTCAAATACTGATCAAAGTAAATTGTATGTTAAGTAATAAAGCATAATTACATATCCAAAGAGCTAATAATAAAGAGTAAAGTAAAACAAACTGTAATCCAAACACAAAGGCAAAGCATGCAAATGAAACAAGCAGGTTAAAGATGATGAATTGGCAGTGTTAACAAAGATTTATAGAGAAAGAACACCATTTAGCAGAGCAGAAAAAATAATCTATTAGCAAATATAATCTCCCTGATGCACTTCCTTTTTGGTACATGTTAATTCTTCTATTAGCAAATCTCCAATGATTTTGCATTGAATATTCAAGGGAACTGAATCAATATTCGGGAATCATATTATTCCCTGCCAGAAATGAAAGGATTCAGTACAGCTATTGAGAATTTATTTAAACATATGAAATAAAAAAATGCCAAGACACTGTATCAAGTGATACAGGATCCAAGTGCTCCGAGACCTATGGAGTTCTCATGGTAACCACCACCCCTGAATCTAGGACGTACGATGTCTAACCTGGAAGCAGTCTGCCTCATTGCTCCTGTCTGTCTTAATTTAGATTTTCGTTTGTTTCATTCAAATATTATGTTACAAAGTACAGCCAAGTTTTATGTGTATAATTAATCCAAGAGATCAATATATTCTATACTAGATCCTAATGAAGAACCATCTTAGTCAGCTGTTGTGCGTGGGGGAGTACCGTGCTCCATTCCTGGTCTGCAAAGCTTTAAACCCTGAACTACTATAAAATGACATCCCTGCCTCTTAAATGAATTATCACTAAAGCGCTTTGTTGCATAGAGTATGAGTGACTGATTGTCTTTGTGCACAGATAAGATGAGGATAAGCTTCCTTTTAAATGAAGTTTAATTTTGTATTTTTTAAATGAAGTTCACTTTTGTATTTAAAAGACAACAAATGTAAGAATTCAATATACATCCACAGACTATCCATCTTTTAGAAAATCTGGCAGAAAATCCTTTCTCTTTTTGTGCGTCTCTGTGACTAGATTTTGACTCACTGCAATTAAAACATACCGAACTAACAGCACCTAGAGTAGAATACAGGTAATTTGATTTTTAATTGGCAGAAATTCATGGACAACATTTAGATTCCAGGGTGATATCCAGAATTATTCATACATGCTGCAATATGTTTCTCACCGTTGATGATTTCTAGCCAAAATAAACATTAATTACATTCTGAGAATGTTTATCAGACAGCTACTGGGATTCTCCACTAACAAGTGATACGCAGCGTCTACTGCTTCAAAAATGCTCTTCGGTCCGAGTTAGAGAAGGAGTCTGCTCCGAAAGGTGTTAGCATTTAAGGTCCAAGCTAATAACCACAGCCGACTTACAAAATATGATTTCCTAGTATCATTTATGTCACAGTTACAAAGGGATTATAATTTTAGCTAGAAATCAAATACTTGAATCTGGAACACAAACAGGCTTATAGTTGGCACAGATCTGTAAGCATTTAATCTTCCTAAGGCACCAAAAATTATACCAGCTTTTCACACAGTACCCAACACTGCCAGACTGCCGCTACTGCTGAACGATGCAGCACAGGACCTGAGCCCCCTGAAACCCAAGGGCTATACTGGGCACCAGTGCTTTGCCATTTCCCAGACAGGCTTTTGCCTACTTCCCAGTGCTTCCAACACGTTTTCACTCCTCCCATTTCCTATTCCACACCTAAAAACCAAGAACGCTCTCTTTAGCACTTAATGACTAAAGGGGCAGGTGAGGATTAGAGAGCCCAACTGGTAATTTTTATAGCTCTACTAAAGCTAAATATGTCCATCTGCTAACTCAGTTATTAAAAAATGTTCCCTCTATAACCTTGTTCACAAAAGCACTTAAACATTCAAGATGTCTTTCTGAAATCTGTGGTGTTATTCACACTTTAAAGCTAAGTGCTTTGTTGGACAAGGATCTTCATACAGATAATAAATTTACTTTTCCTGTTCCCATCCAGCAGCTCAGGAACTTTCCTTCCGGAACAACGAAAAAAAATTTTTTAGACAGCCTCTTTACTACAACAACAAAAAATTATTTTGACTTAGAAACAGGATCGAAAATTTCTACCTTCAGTGAAAAGGCTAAGCATTTCATCAGAAAACTGAAAACCAAAACCCAAATACTGTTGTCTTAGGCTTTCAGGCGCCTGTTTTCTGTACATTAGAACAATGAACAATGTTTTAAGACTATTTTTTTTTTATATTTAGCCAAAATTTACATTTCATGGGGAGGAGGGAACAAAACTATCTGACAAAGACCTACTTCAATCAATTAGTAATTGCAGATTGTGGTTTTGCACTTTGAGAAGGATTTTTCACTGAGCTAGTTTTATTATGTTAACAGTCTTAGCTCCTGTAAGAGTCACTGTATTGCTGTCGTGGTGCATGTGTTTGAGAGTCAGCATGTGCTTTCTGCTTTTCTTTCTTGGTGGGAAAGAGGAAGCTCCTGTGTTGCGACAGCTCAACTACTTAGAGTCATCCTGAAGTCACACACAGAGAAACAGTGTACTTGGCAGTGTCAGAAACAACCTACCTCTCCAGCAACTGGGTTGCTAAAACCGGAGTATTAATGTTGAAACACAGAGGTAGGGGATCAGCGAACAGTAAGATACTCTGATAGTGAAGTCTTTTTCACACCTCTGCTATAGTGAATACATTACATTGATTCATCTGTGGCAGACCTTGATGGTCAACCCACGTTTGTGGGCTCACAGGGCTTTCAAAACACTTGTCACCTGAACATGTGCATTATTACAGGTTTCATTAAAAGCATATTTAAGACATGTCAAATTGGGTTCTTGGTCACCAAAATTTAATGGTCCATTGCATATTTATCTTGGCAGCCAGATAATCAAATGCAATGAAAAGTGACACAGCAATGCCTAGCTGGTGAACAAACACATGTGTTTTTTGGATTAATAAAGTTGTTACAATACTGACTACTGTCAGACTCAGTCAGTAATCAGAAACAAAAAAAATCAGCTCTCCTTACTGGTGTGGAGTTTTATTCGCATAAACAGATGTTTTAATAACTTGAGTTCTCTGTATTTCTTAGGTGTAACAAAACTGTAGTGAGTTGGTGATCTTCTAGGTGTCTTTCATGGAAATATTTAGTATTTCTGCAAATAGAGATGAATCTCCTAGCTGGTACATTCTTTGCACTGCATTCAGTGTACTGTAGTAGTAGTACTACTGTACTACAGTGTAGTGTACCGTAGTATGTAGTTCTACATACTGCTTTAGTGCAAGATAACGAAATATTAATCAACAAACCAGAAATATTTTCCCAAGCCAGAAAATACAAAATCATAAACAAAACTCAGTATATTTCATGCTCATAGCTATTAAGAAACTAGTCTGCAACTGACGGTAGTCTTCTATCATTGGGTCCATGTTAAAAATCTCCCTGGGGCAATCTTTCCAGCAATAAAACTCCTTTAACTTGCCGTTCAAACAGTGCTGTGGGAACAAACCTTGGTAATGTGTGCTTTCCAGAGTCATACTTATGAAAATAAAATGCAGATGCAATTTCATGTAGGTTTTTGTAGGCAACTATAATCTAACTGTAGGACAGATTTCAAGCCACTTGATTTCAAGGAAATCAAAGCGGAGAGGAATAATTTCCTGCTTCTTTGACAGGGACACAAACTCTGAACAGAGTAGAGTCACATACTGCCTGGAAACTTAACAGCTGCAGCAAACATATGGAGCTGCCATGGAAGAAAAGCTGTTCGGTTTGTGGAGTGAGACCCTAATCAAAGTGATTGATGCTGGATATGATGCAGAAATGCAGCAGATAGCCCTTTTGAAGGAAGATACTTGAGAGATAAAACCAAAATGTTCTAATAAATGGGACAGGCTGAAACACCTGTAATAACTCTAGGATACATGTTAAATTCACTTAGAGTTATTTTAGCAATGAATCATTTTTGCTAATGCAAAATATAGAAGATATAAAGTAAAAATTAATCACTGGTGGAATACTAACCACAACATCTTGATTACAGCCATTTGATCTTCCTGCTGTGCGTATCCCATTTTTTACACTATTATTTTATCCTTTTGTGGTAACTGGAACTGTTATGCTACTTACATATTGGAAAAAGGTGTGATAGAGTAATTTATTTTTAATGGGATACAAAAGTAGGGTGTAGGCAGTGAATCTCATGTTAAAGGCCAGGTTCTGGTAAACTTGCTTACACTGAGCAATACCATCAAAGAGTAACAATATTTAAGCCATTGGACCTTTGCCATTGCTGT
This sequence comes from Sagittarius serpentarius, assembly GCA_034782735.1. NCBI lineage: Eukaryota > Metazoa > Chordata > Aves > Accipitriformes > Sagittariidae > Sagittarius > Sagittarius serpentarius. Next base: position 15,438,827 of record JAVKLA010000058.1, read on the forward strand.
TGAGGGAATCGTCCTGTCCTTTTTGAGTAATTAGAGCAGGATTCTGAAGAGAGAAGGCAAGATTTCCTCCGAATGAATCGACTATACATAGGTATGATCAGTCATGCTACTTTTCATCTTTGTTAAATACACAGTACCATGAGCGATAGCAGTTGCTGTTTCAGAAGTTCATTAGAGACTAAGAGAAAAGCTGAGAAAGGCATTTCTGACAGATTATTTCCATGAAGAGTTTGTAAACTCAGGATCCCTCTGCTCCACACATATGTAAACTCAAAATATTATTTTTGAGTGAAAATGGCATGTGCTTGTATTCAAAAACAGTTCTGACTGCCTTTCATGCTGCTTTTTTTTCCCCTACATCTTTTGTTTATTATCGTATGTAAGGAAAATGATAATTTATTCTTATTAAATGTCCATTTAACTAGACAGGATGCTATTTAAAACAATAAACTGCTAGGCCTTAATCTAACTATAAAAAAATTATATTAGTTCAAGTAAATGATTAAATAAAATCTCAAGTGCAATAGAAGGATTCTACTGTGTCTTCAGCTCTGAGGCCAACAGGTAGGTCTGGATCCGAGCAGACAATGTTCTGTGTACCCTCAGACCCTCAGAAAGTGCCACTTTGATGATATACCTGCTGCTCTGCTAGCAATAGTACGCTACAGGTGAAGAAAAGACGTTTAGAAACTACTATGAAACTGGATAAGCATTGCAAGGAATTCATCTCTACGAATGCTAGGATGCCAAAAAATCTGAAAATTGAAAGTACTGTATTTAATTAAGGTGAAAACTATCTTTATACTCCAGGCAGGAAAAAAATAACATGGCTACCAGTAAAAGTTAATCAAGCATTATTAGAGTTTCATGACAAGACTCCCTACTGTGAAACACCAAAAATGTTCTGTTTCTCTGTTGCCTTTATCTAACTTCTGATCCTTGCTTTTGCAATATGATACGGAAATGAGCTTCTAAAAAAACCAAAAAAACTTCCCCAGACTTTATTCATGTGCATTAGATCATGTGTATGCACTGAGCCATAAAATATGACAAGCACATAACTACAAATACATACTGGTAATTACAGAATTTTCAAAGAATGTCTTCTTAATAAAAATGCAGAGTAATGGATATTTCAGTGCAAATAATTACAGTGAATTCCCAACAGTAAATATAATCTATAATAGACAGAAAAGCATGTGTGCAGATTTCAGTAAATTTATCCGAAATCTCCCAGTCAAATGAGTCTCACCTTTTAGATCACTCTAGTGTACTGTACATCAAGTTTCAAATTAAAAGTCAATTACTTCAGCTACCATATATAAGAACAGACTTACAGTAAACATTAACACCTCCTTTAATGCTGCTATTTTTTTCAGTTGGATTAATTTTCTTAAATTACAGTCCTATTTGGATTACCAGTGAAGTACCCTTTTTATAAATCTGATGTTAGCTTGTCTTGCTGTGGTAGAAGCTAACAAAAAATAAGTATGCATGTGTAGCTTGGGAAGATATAGTTGGACAGACATATTCAGAATTAACTAACTTTCTGGCTGCTAAGTTAGCTTAGTTCCTTTCACCCAACTATTTTGTTAAGCAGTTAGTGTAAATTGTTTTTCTAAGTATTCCAGCTGTTTAATGAGGACAAAAAGGCAAGGAAAACAGAGCTGAAGTATCTAAAATGAGTGAAATAAATTTGCCTTTTGGAAGTTCTAATCTCTCTCCTTGACCTTAAAAGATGTCTACACAGCTAAGTTAGAGCAGACTACTAACTCCTAAACAGCTCAGTTCAGGGGAGATATTTCCCAGTCACTACATCAGAATTTTCAGCTGTCTTCAGGGAGTTTCCTGTATGGATGAACATGTTTTCTGTTAAAATAGGCCAGCTGGTAAAGTGATCAGCAATAAAAACTAGTGCTTCCAGATACAGTAGATCTCTTTTACATATTTATGACATTTGGCAAATGTACTGCTCTTAAAATCCTCCGTGCATTTACCTCCTACTGAAGAAATTGAAAGCCAGCAATTCTCAAGATAGTACAGTCAGGATCAGTAACTATAGGACTCCATAAAATTATTTCAGTTAAGTGCTTTCTTGTATGAGCAAGCTTTTCCATATACAAAAGGAATTTTCTTTCATAACTATTTTAATTGCATAGCAATCTGACTGATATCAAGAAGTCTTTGCAATAAAAAGTGGCAAAGGCTTTTTGGGTAGCCAGCAAAACCTCCAATTTTTCCTTGCAATACTTCTACTGTATGCTCCAAGCAATTATATATAATTTAACGCATAGTACATTCTGAAAGGAAAGTCAATAGCTTGCCTATCTTCTGAACCTTTAAAATCTGATGAAAAATATCAAAAACAGTGGCAATAATCCTGCATTTGGCCAACCATGTATTTAGGGACAAGACTACGAAAAGGTTTATCTTACAATTTTCCTCCACCCCATTCCTCTAAAGAGAATGATTTATTTAGTTAGGGATATGCAACGACTAGTCATGCCCTCACTGCACACACACACCCTCACACTCTATCCGCATGGGAGCATAGAGAATAGCTTACACCCAACTCCTCCCTTCACATCCTAACAGCAAAGGGAGCCCAATTTCATAACTGCTGGAACTGACCCATGACTGTGGCACCCTTCTGGCGTCCTTTCACTAATAGAAATGTAAACGTCTACTAGTGAATTGTACCTAATTTTTGAAGTAATACTAAAAAAAAAAAGCCCCATTGCACTCAAGGGTGGTTCTCGAAAGATTTCTTCTCTCCCACATGTAGTTTCTCACCTTCAAAAAGTGTGAAGAGCATCTTACTGATGAATGTTGTGTTAAAAGCTTGTCTTCCATACACTTATTCTAGATATGCTTTAGTCATTACATATACTAGAGGCTCTTGAAGTACTGAAGTTGCCCTCTACATCAAGAACTGGATAGAGTGTGAAGAGCTGTCTCTGAAGAATAGCCACGAGCAGGTTGAAAGCTTAAGGGTAAGAACCAGAGACTGAGGCAACAAAGGGAACCTTGTGGCTGGTGTCTATGCAGGCCACCCGACCAAGGGGATCCTACTAATGAAGCCTTCTTACTCCAGCTACAGGAGACATTGCGCTCGCAGGCTCTCGTCTTGCTGGGGGACTTCAAGCACCCCAACATTTGCTGGAAAAGCAGCAAGGCGAGCTGTAGGCAATCCGGGATACTCCTGGAGTTCACTGAGGACCACTTCTTTAAGGCAGGTCATAGACAGCCCTACTAGAGGGGATGCAATACTGGACCGGTTGGTCACCAAAGCGAGTGAGCTAATAGGAGACATCAAGATTGGGGGCAGCCTGGGCTGCAGTGATCATGCACTGGCAGACTTCGCAGTCCTGAGGGATATGAGTCAGGCAAAGAGTAAAGTCAGGACTCTGAACTGAACTTATGTGGCAAGCTTTTGGTAGCGGGGGGCCACAGGGGCGGCTTCTTTAAAAGTTCCTACAAGCTTCCCCTGTGTTCAATACAGCCAATGCCAGCCAGCCTTAAGACGAACCCACTGCTGGCCAAGGCCGAGCCAATCAGCGACAGTGGTAGCGCCTCTGGGATAACATATTTGAGAAGAAAAAAAAAGTACTGGGGCGCAGAAACCACAGCCAGAGAGGAGTGAGAACATGTAAGAGAAACATCTCTGGAGACATCAAGGTCAGTGCAGAAGGAGGGGCAGGAGGTGCTCCAGGTGTCAGAGCAGAGATTCCCCTGCGGCCCGTGGTGAAGATCCTGGTGAGGCAGGCTGTGCCCCTGCAGCCCGGGGAGGCCCACGCCGGAGCAGATCTCCACCTGCAGCCCGGGGAGGACC
>JAVKLA010000058.1:15442758-15453348 GCA_034782735.1 Sagittarius serpentarius
TGGAGCAGTCTGTGCCTGAAGGACTGCAGCCCGTGGGAGGGACCCATGCTGGAGCAGTTCGTGAAGAACTGCAGCCCGTGGGACGGACCCACGTTGGAGAAGTTCGCGGAGGACTGTCTCCCGTGGGAGGGACCCCACGCTGGAGCAGGGGAAGAGTGTGAGCTGTCCTGCCCCTGAGGAGGAAGGAGCGGCAGAGACAACGTGTGATGAACTGACCGCAGTCCCCATTCCCCGTCCCGCTGCGCCGCTCGGGGGGAGTCAATAAAGAATTCGGGAGTGAAGCTGTGCCCAGGAAGAAGAGGGGTGGGGGGTTTTAAGATTTGTTTTTCATTTCTCATTACCCTACTCTGGTTTAATTGGTAATAAATTACGCTCATTTTTCCCCAAATCGAGTTTTGCCCGTGACAGTAACTGGTTAAGTGATCTCTCCCTGTCCTTATCTTGACCCATGAGCCTTTCATTATATTCTCCCTCTCCTGTCCAGTCAAGGAGGGGGAGTGACAGAGCGGCTTTGGTGGGCACCTGGAGTCCAGCCAGGGTCAACCCGCCACACCACCTGAGGAACCTGAACATCCATAAGTCTGTGGAATGCATCCCAGCGTCCTGAAGGAATTGGCTGATGTAGTTGCCATGCCACTCTCCATGATATTTGAAAAGTCATGGCAGTCAGGTGAAGTCCCTGGAGACTGGAAAATGGAAACATTGCACCCCTTTTTAAAAAGGGTAGAAAGGAGGACCCTTGGAACTACCAGCCTGTCAGCCTCACCTCTGTGCCTGGGAAAATGATGCTACAGATCCTCCTAGAAGCCATGCTAAGGCACATGGAGGCCAGGGAGGTGACTCGAGACAGCCAGCATGGCTTCAGCAAGGACCAGTCCTGCCTGATCAACCCAGTGGCCTTCTATGATGGAGTGACTACATCAGTGGACAAGGGAAATGCTACAGATGTCATCTACCTGGACTTCTGTAAGGCCTTTGACAGGGTCCCCCACATCCTTCTCTCTAAATTGGAGAGGTATGGATTTGACAGGTGGACTGTTTGGTGGATGAGGAATTGGCTGGATTGTCGCATCCAGAGTGGTTAATGGCTCAGTGTCCAGATGGAGATCGGTGACAAGTGGTGCCCCTCAGAGTTCTGTATTGGGACCAGTACTGTTTAGTATCTTCATCAATGACATAGACAGTGGGATCGCGTGCACCCTCAGCAAGTTTGCAGACAACACCAAGCTGAGTGGTGTGGTCCACACGCCTGAGGGATGGGATGCCATCCAGAGGGACATGGACAAGCTTGAGAAATGGGTGCATGTGAACCTCATGAGGTTCAGTAAGGCCAAGTGCAAGGTCCTGCAGCTGGATCAGGGTGACTCCCGACATCAATACAGGCTGGGGGATGAAAGCCTTGAGAGCAGCCCTGCAGAGAAGGACTTGGGGGTGCTGGTAGACAAAACACTGGATATGAGCCGGCAATGTGCGCTTGCAGCCCAGAAGGCCAACCAGATCCTGGGCTGCATCAAAAGAAGCGTGGCCAGCAGGTCGAGGGAAGTGATTCTCCCCCTCTACTCCGCTCTGGTGAGACCCACCTGGAGTACTGCGTCCAGCCCTGGGGGTTCCAGTACAAGAAAGTCATGAACCTGTTGGACGGGGTCCAGAAGAGGGCCACAAAAATGATCAGAGGGCTGCAACACCTCCCCTATGAAGACAGGCTGAGAGAGATGGGGTTGTTCAGCCTGGAGAAGAGAAGGCTTCAGGGAGACCTTGTTGTGGCCTTTCAGTACTTAAAGGGGGCTTATAAGAAAGACGGGGACATATTTTTTAGCAGGACCTGTTCCGATAGGACAACGGGTGATGGTTTTAAACTAAAAGAGGGTAGATTCAGACTAGGTCTAAGGAAGAAATTTTTTACAATGAGGGCGATGAGACACTGGAACAGGTCCATCCCTGGAAACATTCGAGGTCAGGTTGGATGGGGTTCTGAGCAACCTGATCTAGTTGAAGACATCACTGCTCATTGAAGGTGAGTTGGACTAGACGGACCTTTAAACGTCCCTTCCAACCCAAACCATTCTGTGATTCTATGATAGATGGGATATTAGGAAGAATTTCTTTACTGAAAGGGTCGTTAGGCATTGGAACGGGTTTCCCAGGGCAGTGGTGGAGGCCCCATCCCTGGATGTTTTTAAAAGTCATGTAGATGTAGTGCTTAGGGACATGTTTAGTGGGGGACTTGTCAGTGCTAGGTTAGCGATTGGACTAGACGATCTTATAGGTCTTTTCCAATCTAGGCAATTCTATGATTCTACGATACTGGCTGCAATATAGCCCCATGCTGTGGAAAGGGAGGTGCCTCTTGGATCACTAGATCCCCCAGTCGTTTAGTAATATGAAGGAAACTCATCATTTAAGACCTTCTTTGTGTATTAGCAAAAAAAACCCATCATGTTTTTCACTTCCTGAGCCTCTGAGGACAAGGAATGCAGCAGAAATCACAATAACCTCAGGAACAAAATACTAGATTCTCTGACTGAATACAATACCTACTGGGATCAATAAAAGTGTAGCACCATGTCCAGTGCAGATCACTAGAGACTTTTATAAACTCGGTTATAATGCAATAACTTTGGAATAAATAGACGGAATAAAAAAAGTGACATGGGTCACAGAAGGTAGACTGTGAGGAATTAAAACATTTGGTTTCATTTCACTTAAAAACAGCCACTTCCTTCACCAACAAACAGTACATAATTTATTTCCTCAGTGTTTTACAAAAAAAGTGTTTTCCAAAACCTCCGTGCCCCAAGTCCGAATCAATCTTTAAAAAAAAGGAAAAAAAGGACGGCCAATTAACAGTACTAATTAAGTTCAGCATGACTTTCATAGCTTGATTTATCTTGATTGTCCTTAAGAACAATAATTAACTTTACAGTAAAAACATAACCACACAAAGACGTATCTTTTAAAACAGGACGTGTACTTTCAAGACAGAAGTTGCAAAATATTTTACTATATTCTGACTGTATACTTTCAGACATGACTAGGAACATGTGAATTTGTAAACTGATGACTAAGCAGGTGGTGGATGTGACTTTGAAACTGAAGATTCATCCTCGCTTATCAAAGAAAAAGAGATCATGTTACCTCAAGAGAGAGTGTTTCATCAAAACGCTACTTGAAAAGGCAGCTTTTCATTTATACAATTCAGATTTTAGAAAGCACTTGTGCAAGAACTAAGTACCAACTAAGTATTGGTAGGAGTACTGGTATTAGCAGCAAGCATAGTAGGTGACTGGTATTCTTTCCACAAAAGATAAATATTCACAATACTTACAAGGTAATCAAGTCTTGTTTAATCTTTCTTTCCAAACAAAGTTATTTTCTCTCTTTTTCATACAGGCAACAGTTGCTACTAACCTCTGTTTCTCAGCGCTGCCTTCTTTTCACTATCTGAACATCTTCTTATTTAACTCTTACAAGTCCCCTAACTCAAGGTGCATTTGTTGTTGTCTATGTTGAAGATTTAACCAAAAGTGGTTTGCTTGTTCTTTTAGGATTTGGGTTTTTTTAAAATATAATTTGTTTCATTCTGGCAAATACAAGAAAACCACTGTATTACAGATTTAGTCAAAAGTCTGTATGAATCAACCAAGGTAATTCTGCAAGAGGAAGGAAAGATAGCCTAACTCTCAGATATCAACCTTTGTATTTAACTGTCCTTATTGCTTTCAGAGTAATATGTCTGTAATATGTTGTCATAGACAAATGAGTTTTTAGGTAGCTGAATCAAATTCATTGACAGGTAGAAATTACATTTGCGGCCCTATCTAAAGCCTAATCCTTTCCTAAGACAGTTCCTTCTCTTCCTCCTCTTATCTTTCAGCTTCTTATACAAGCTCCTGTAGCTTGCACTGAATTGATTTCCTTCATCCAAAGTTTCCCAGTTTTGCAACACAGCTTTTTTTCCCAAATTCCTGTAGGTTTGCCACCTTGACCTGTCCTCATTGCCCTCTACATGTTATTCATTAAGTTCCTTAGAAAGGTTCCTATCTTTACTCAGACTTTTGGTTTCTTTGGACTTTATCCATCCCTGTCTCTCAAATATCATTTACTCTCCCAAATCAACATAGACAAAACGTAAGATCTTGTCATCTCTTCCTCTTTCCATCATGACTAGTCTTTGGATCATTCTCTTCCAAGGTTTTATGAAGTTTAAAGACAGACAAACCTGGACTTACAGAAGTTTAGAATACTGCTTTCAACTAAATACTACGGACATATGACAAATATTGTTCTCAGATATGTATCAGTATCTCAAAGCTTGAGAATATTTTGGTGCTAAAAATCCGAGTGAATATATTTAAAACGTGCTAGCATATTGACTGTTTGAAGGACAGTTTAATATGGCTGACATTTCCAAATCTTTGATTCTCGTTTATTCTTTCCCTGTAAGAGATTTAAATTCCCAGGGAAGTCTAAACTGGAGTTAGAATCTATTTTTCCTCTCTACTTCTGTTTCAGCAGCTTCCTATTAAATCTCTTTCTCCTAAATCCTTATATTTTCCTGTTAAGTAGAGTTTTTATTGATGAATGGTTAAATGTCAGATATACAACTGCACCTTTGAGTTAACATACGCTTGTCTCCCATGACTCACTTGGGTCCAGAAAATTAGAAAGTTGATGAATTACACCAAGAACTGAACTTCATTATCTCTGTCTAAGGAAAGAATGTACTATTATCACACACAGTTTTAGGTATATACTTTATGTATGTTTATTATGTGCAGTTAAAAAGATGTTTGAGTTCACTGTTTAAAAAAAAAAGTAAAATTGTAATTATGTCTTGCCTCTACTCCTGTAGAAAACAAAAGTTATTGGATAATTTCCAAGGGAGTTACCATTAAAAGAAGAAAGGAATGTGAAACTCATAACCAGCAAAAATGAGGAAACTGATACTGATTTCAGTAGGAGTAGAGCTGGACCTAAGTTTGATAAACTAGTAAATAGGAGGTAAGATTGTATAGAGGCTTCTCAAAGAACACTGAAGTTGAATGTCCAACTGTTTCCATCTGTTTTATTTACTTGGCTTTGTTAGTACTTCATCCTCTTTTGAAACAGAAAGCAAAATCAAAGTACAAAATCTTCTAAACCTAGTCAAGAAACTCATATGAAAAGTAACATATGAAAATAGCCACACTTTGATTTGGAACTAGGTTTCTGCACACATAAGTGAGAGGATAAGCACTTATTTGAGAATTACAGCTGTATTTATTTGTCCTTACAGATTTTGCACAAATGAGACTTTACATTTATAACAGTTTTTGACAATGTGCTATCTGTATTGTAACACTCCACAGATCATTAGCATTCATTTTTAGCCACAAACACAAGTCATACTGCTGAATACATCAAAATCTGTAAAGCCTATTAATTAGTAACACGGGCAGTTATGTGATATCTTATTGTCACTCATTACACAGCTTTATTTTAGTTTAGAATTATATAACTAACGGGCTTTTTTTCCTCTGTCATTCTTCATTTACAATCTCATGCGGGGACAAACCCACATAGACACAAACCCACACATAATACGGCCTTATTAACTGAAAGCAAATGCATCAGAAACAAACAATCTCTGCTCATAAAATAGTATTTTAGCAGTTTCTGGCAACACAATAGACAAATTGCTAATCCAGCAATTCAAGATGATGCACATCCTAGAAACAAGTGACTTTAGCTGATAACATTGTAAATCCTAAATTTCTTTTGAAGTAACATTTACAGGAGTTCTTATGATCAGCCTGACTGAACACTGACTATAATAAAATCAGACATTTCTTTCTGTATCCATTACAAAAGTTTCCACCTGTTTTATTTACTTGGCTTCATCAGTAATTCATCATCTTACCTTTTGAAACAGAAAGCAAATTCAAAGCACAAAATCTTCTAAACCTAGTCAAGTAACTCAGCGGTTGTACTGAAAGAAAACTCAGGTTGTAAAGGCAAGTCCCTCAGTTTTAACACAAAGTCACCAATATAAACCCATGTAAACATAAGAAACCAACATTTACAAATGCTGCAGTACGTGCTTCTCCTAAGAACTCACAACTCATTCTGAAGTCACAAACCTCTCTCGCTTGTAGAGGAATAATCTTGTTTAACTAGAACGGCAGAAGCTTCTACCACAAAACAGTCCTATGCCTTTAAACAGGTATTATTAGGTAGCAACAGCAACCAGTGCATCAAGCATTGCACTGGTAGTTAGGAAACCCTAAATAGTAATCTGATTCAACTGCATATTCAATATGCATCTATTGCCAGACAAGAGCTACCCCTCTTTGACATCACTTGTTGCTCCCAGAGGTGCAAGTCTCTGTAGGCTGTGTCACACACGCCGGCATCAGGATGTGCGGGGGCACACCTCAAATGGCAATAGATGGCTACATGAAAATACTACCCCTAGCCGACACAGGCAGTGGACTGAGGCAGAGATTCACTTTACTACTCAATGTGACCACTTCAGAAGGAGAGGAACTGCTCTTCAAATACACTGGTCTCCATTTATGATAATGAAATTCTGAACACATGGCAGAGCTGTAATTACTCATGTAGACACCTGAAGACAGGTATCTTAACTCTTGAACGGTATCCCTGCCTCAGACGTCCAGCGTCTCAGTAGTCTACCTAGAGTCCCCCAAATAAATCCCAGTACCAGCCAATGAATCATAAATGCAGTAAAGATTAATGACATGTTTACAAAGAGGTACCAAAAAGAAAAGTGAAATTATATAAATTGGAATATCGATTAATACTGAGTATGATAGCCTAAGTGAAATGAACAGAAAATTAAAAGCTCCACAAATGATCTCCAGACTATGGAAGAAAAATCTGCTGAAAATCATCAATGTAATAGTTGAACTGTGAAGGAGCAGGGAAAAATTACTCTTTGGGAGCCAGAAAAAAAAGTGTTATTTTATTCTATTTATCTTCAGAAGTCTTACAATGTGTAATCATTTAGAGTTTGAAAGGTCACAAGTAGATTCCCCAATGCCTTTTTCTTTCTCATGAAGGAGAAAACAGAAGTTGCATTTACCATTTTAAGTCTAAAGAACAACTTCATTTAGAAATATCACATCAGAAGTTCATTAGAGAAGCTCGAATTCAGAAAAGTCTTCTTGCTGCAATGTATCACTAACATTTCTCAAAATAACTGTCTTCAAAAGAAGGAAAAATTCTTTCTTCTAATGAGTAGAAGCACATAAACTAGCCATAAAGTTAATTTGATACAAATCCAAATGGTGGATTCCTAGCTAAAATACTTCAGGTTTTTGACACGAAACTTAACAAATCATTTGGTGAGAACACACCAGCACCTGAAATAAGCATCTCCATATTGAGATAGAACTTATAAGAGCTCTCCCTCTGTAGTGCTAAGAAAAACGTTATGAAATGTCTTCTGCTAGAAATTAAATATTTGTGCTTACCCAGTGTTTGAAATAAGCCAGCAGAAAGAGCCTTGTATTGTTAAAAAATGTGTACTTACAGACAGCCAGGAAAAAAGCTACCCCAATTTAATTGTCCTCTGTGATTTGTATAATAGTTCAGTAACCACCAGACTAATATTTGACTTTTCATCTCATAAGATCTGTTTTCTCTCAGGTAGCTGCTGTATTTCACGGAATATAAGAAAGAAACTAAATAATGCCTTGTGAATCTCTATTTTACCACATTGTGCATAATCGAAGTTCCTTATGACCTGTTAAGTGTCACTCAGTGCATAAGAAGTGAAAACACACTTGTTATGACAAGTATTGCCTGTGGGCTGTGGAGTACCCCACTTTCCGCATAAGTTTTGTCACTGTGTATAATTTTAAATATTTGACTGGGAGTTGTCATAGAACAAGACTGAACATGTGATCTTACACAGTGACATTATACTGGCTTGTTTTCAAAGATGAATACCTTGAATTCTATTTAAAATGAGATGATGTTCCATGGCAATATATAACAGCAAGTCTACTGGACAAGTGGAAGAAAACAAAGGCATTCATCACAAAAAAATCTGATTGCTTAAAGAGAAAAAGGAAAAGCAGCACTGATACATAGATTTATGTCCACAGGTCCAGAAGCAGCAGCGTTTTTCCTCAAGTCACAGACTTTGAATTTGAGTTATTCCTAAAATGAACGATGAATTGGAATCATAATCCGGTGTTCTCTAACCCTGAAGTACTTCACTGTCCCAAAATATCTGCATTTTCTCAGGAATTGCTCTAGTATATGTGTCTCTCTATTTTTGAGAGAGAAGAGGAGAGAGAAGGAGAAAAGAGGGGAGAAGATATTATTCTTTAAAAAGTTAATCATCTTTCTACTTGAAACTACTTTAGTTGACTGAAATTAGGAACATTAAAAAAAGACAGACTGAGACTGTATTCTGCTGCAACTCTACAGAGGAAAAACCTAGTGAAGAGGAGTAGAGGCACTGTCATGATATACCACAGCATGAATTTAGAATTGATTTTCTTTACTTGCTGGACAAGAGCACATTTTTATACAAAGCTCTGTTCATGTCCCATAGCTATTTAGGGTCTGTAGGAGGAAATGTTGACAGTCTCTTTCTTAAGCCTTCTTGTAGCTAATACTGCAGCCACTGCCAACTTGGCATTGCTAGGCTTCTATTGGACTCTGTGTAGGATTTGTAAAGCCCAACAAATCCAGAAAAATACTTGCCTCACAGCAACTACAGTATTTTCTCTTAGGAGATAAGTATTATGAAATGTATGTTGCTTTAATGATTAAAAATTTCTAGCATTCAGGCCACAAAACTACAGACTTACAGGGATTAAAATCTGTACTTTAAAATACATCTTTCTGTTGGAAAAATCAGTTTTATGTAATTTAGTATCTCTGCAGTGAAAATACGTGAAGATTTGCAGTGACACTCAAACAAAGAAGTAACAAGTGCCATTTCAAGATGCTAAACTATTATTTTAATTAAATCTATAATTAACATTATAGTACAGTTTATAGAGGTTAAACTTTTTCCTCTTTTCAGTAATACTAGTCAAATGGGCCCTTGCAACACAGAGCAGAAAAGTCCAGATCTTTTTAGATGTTTTAAACATTTATCTATAGTAGAAATAAAATTAACAAGTATTGCCACTAAGAGTCATTGTGCTGCATGCATTGTTGAGCTCCAGAATGATAAAGTATTTTGCATTTTGAATAGTCATAAGGTTCATGAAGAAGCAGAAAGTGGGGAGAAATTACTGAAATTTTTGCTGTAGAACTTTATTAAGTATTTCTGGATTCCCTTTTGTGTCATGAAAGATGCTCATGAAAGATCTGTTCATACTGTACTTAACACATTTTCTGAAAGTATACAACACAGAAATGGCTGTGCTGGGTCAGATCAAAAGCCCATCAAGCCCAGTTTCCTCCCCACAGTGGCCAACAGCAGATGCCTAAATAAGAAAAAAAGGCACCACAGCATGGTATGTGCCAGCACTCTTCCAGCCTCCAGCTCTGCTCTTCTGCTTCAAAACCTTTGGTTCAGGTTTCATGAGAACAGAATAAATGTCTAGGCTGAGTATACGAAGCCACTCAAGTATTCACGGTCACAAACCAATCGTTGGTCTCCTTTAACTAACACCAAGCTGGAACTGAACACCAACAGGCGACAAGAACAACATTGTCTATTGTAAAGGGGAAGGAAAACAGTCAGGATAAAAGCTGTTTCTTGACTTTGTACATTGGAGCAGTGTTACGTCCACAGGTTTTCATTTACCTGTAAAAATCCTGGGGGATGAGCTGTAGCACCGAAGGGAGGATAACGCTGGTGCTGGTGGCAACGCTAATTGTGAAGATCCTTCTGGCTTTCCAGACACTGTGTGTTCATGCCGGTGAACTTTTAATGCAATACAGTACTCCTGCTGATATAGTTTAGAATGGGCTTAAATCAAATCACTGAAAACTCTGGCATATGGTTAGGCCATTGATCCCCCTCCTGGTATTCCAGTGAATCTAATCCTATGCTGTATTTTCAGCTATGAAACTGTTATTTTGAAGTACTGGTCTATTGCCATTCAGAGAGTAAAGCCATTTCCTGAAATGCTTACCACTTCACAAAAATGTTTTCAGTTACACTATATTCAAATTTTGTCAGATCATAAAATCCTGTGCTATTGATTCTTCTCATAGTCCTAACTTTTTTTTTTCCTCTTTTTTAATAAAGTTGCTGCTGTTATGAAAATTAGATCAAGCCTTTAGGGACACTGGGACCTGTATTTGGCACAGAAAAATCAGCCGCTGCTTTTACATGCCCTTGTCTCTTTGTTCAGAGTGAAACCCATTAGTGGCAAGAATTTACCTTGATAGGCACCTCTGTTTTCTCAGCAACACAGTTGTTTAAAAATTTAAAATGGCAATGATTTGTTAACAGCAAGAGTAAGTGGAATCGATACTGAAAATATCTCCTTTATTAGCACTCTTAACTGCTCCTGTCTCTCTCTGTGTCTTCTGTAAGCTTGATACTTTTTCTTCCTGGTGTTAGATAAATGTTTCACATTTGTACCATCGGGGGGGGGGGGGGGGGGGGGGGGG
>JAVKLA010000058.1:15453448-15463597 GCA_034782735.1 Sagittarius serpentarius
ACCATCACCCTAAACTAGGTGCCTGAAATAAGAAGCAAAACTGAATCATCCACTTCCATCACTTCCACCATGGAAGTGATTCTATTTTTTCATTGTCTATAGAAAGACCGAAGTGACATTAGACTCATAATTCCATTACCAAGAGTTGGGCAGTGTGAATATGTAACACACACTGAAACCTGCTTAAACAACCACGATGATGCTAAATAGACCCCGTAAAGTTCTGTGCATCTTACGTCCCATGAATGTTTCTGGACACCCAATAATCTTGCTCACTTGTGCATATATATGTTTACAGAAGGCGATAGCCATAAAAAAATTGGAAGGAGAGATTTAGTGTCTACGGTATTCTAAAATGGAAGGTATGACTCTGAACAGTAAATTTACTTTTATATATATAAGGTTTATATATACACATATATATATTAGAAGACGTGACTACAGAAATATAAAAATCTATGTGATACTTATGTTCAGGCACACCCCAAAAAGTCATCTGATGAAATACTTATTTCAGTGTTTCCAGTCTAAGGTTTCATGTGGAATCTGCTCTCCAAAGACTATACATATATTACGGAAAGTTTGCTTCATCACTTTGTCTAATAACTAAAACTAATTTAAGAATTCATAAGTTCCAAAGACCTCGTAGACTGTCAATAATACATCAGAGAGTTTCTTTAATAATATCTGCCCAATGCAATAACTGCATTTACTCCTTTACTGTTTGTGTGGGCAGGAACAGATTCAAATATAAAAGCAAAAATGAAGAGCTTTTAGCAAATCGCTAGTTTCATTCCCTAAAGAAAAAAATAAAATGTAGGCCAAACACTCTTAAAATCACAAACCTCTGGTTTCTTAATGCTACAACAAATAAACACAGTATTTAGTATACATCTACATGTCCAATGGAAATTGATGAGGACAGTAAAACAGTTTGTGTTGTGCACCTGACATCTATGATGTACACATTTTTGTGGGTTTTAGTTTAGACTGGTTCTAGTCTAGCTCCACAGGCTGAACACACAATCGTGACCGGAGATTTTATTTTAGTTTCACGCAAAAAGAAGCCCGACTGTTCATTCCAAGGCTGCCCAAAGACATGAATCAAAGTACAGTGAATAGGGAAAATAAGGACATTCACTTAAAAAAGATACCTCCTAACTTGGACTGAAACACTAAGCTAGATGCAGACTAATTAGCATAACAAATCCTATATTTATTGGTGCTTTAGTACTATTGTAAAATGAAATGTCCTCACCAAATTATTTCATTTAGGTTTGGTATGCATTTAATGCAAGGGGAATTATTCTAACCAATTACAGTTTACAGCATTTGGTTAAACAACTCTTGACTATCTATGCCTCTTTGAATGTGACAAGTTATCAAAGCAAGTGCTCAAAGCCACAATACCTGAGCAAACATCATCTACTTCAAGAATAAATAAGATCTATACTCTATAAATGTGGAGTGTACAAAGACTTGCAAATTTGGAAAGAAAAAATTGCAACCATTTTGAAAAAAATATGTAGCATTATTTTTGCAATTCAGAATTCTGCCTTCAAGCACCAATCAGCTAAACATGAGACTAAATGCAGACAGTATATGAAAAGACTAATTTTTCATTCACAGGTTAAGAAAAGGAAGTTTTAAATTTCTTAGAACAATTGCTGAAAGCAATTATCTGTTTTCAAATCTATGTATAAAAAATTGAAATGCTCATCTTCTCCTGAAAATAGCATTAAATATTCTGGAATAGCCTCTTCTAGTCAAGCATATGCTCCAAGGCCTAGAGCATATTCCCATGATGTGCAGTCCTCCCCAAGGTGCACCCATGCTGTCAGTTAAGCTGTGTGGGCCTCTAATCGTGCGCATATGGGCTTATAATCGGAAAGAGTCATTTGATGTACCTTTTTTTAATTCCATTGCCAAAAAAGATCCAACTTCCAAGTATTCCTGTACTAAGCAAAAGGTCTACTTAGGCTGAATAAAATCACATAAATGTCCAGTTCCATAGGACAGAAGCAAATTAATGTCCAAACATTTAGGGAAATGAGTCATCATTACCTGCATCCCAAGGTTTATCAACGACTGAAGAAAACATTTACACTTCCATTTTTCTGTCTATTTTCTGCAGACATTAGGATATGAACATTTAAGCAATTCTAGCACAACCTCATATAATCAAATATGTGTGAGTTTGTTTGGGTAAGGGGAGAAAAATGTAACTTCCTTCCTATTTGATAACGCCCCGCTGAACAGACAGTACCTGATGGCAGCACTGAGAGACAAGCCTTTTCACAGGTAGTAGTAGGGTCCTGATTCTTCTCCATGTCTAGGAAACTTTGAATGGTGTGTAATTAAATGTCAGTTGGAGGGATAGAGAACTGAGATCAGTTATTGTTATTTGACTGTGAAACATCTCAATTGTTTACAGGTCAGCATATCCTTTGGGGTAACTGATACAGAGAGGAAAAAAAAAGTTACTGATTGTAGTCATTTTCATGATGCCATGAAACTGTGCAACTTCGAGTGATAGTAGACTTTCAAATTAAAACAGATTTCACTAAACCCAGAGCTACAGAGGCCACAGTGACTTTGGAGCTTTGATACAAGATTTTTAGGATCTCTGCAATGGAGCCATGTGCTCAGCAAGCCTCTACAATTTTAGTATTTGACATCTTATTTCAACACACCCTGAAGAGCAGACCTAGTGGACTGACTTACAAACTCTGTGCTATGAGCTGGGAAGATCTTCCCCTCAGCCCGAGAATCTAAGACACTGAAGCCAAAATAACGAAAGCCTTGAATGCATTTCTAGTGCCCCCAGATCTTGGGAAGCCTTGCCATGCACGTTCTCTTGGCATTTTAGACCTACAGTACAGCTGATTCCCTGCTCTATCCTTTCTCTCTTCACTTTGGCTGTGGCAAAAAAGCTCAATCAGATATTTTCATAACCAATTTCCCCTTCCAGAATGAGGATGCTCAGTCAGAATACGCAAGCAAAGTAAAAAAGGTAGCGTGAAACTACTTCTGCACAATCAACTAAAATACCCCTTTTTTTTTTTTATAAAACAGTATAGATTACGTAAATTTTGCTGTCTGCAACTCTGGAGTACAACATACTAAGACTGCGATACGAAGCACGTGGTTTGTTCTTTCCTAGTTTCCAGGTGGAAGTACTAATAGTATTATTCAATTCAAATAAAATGTAATAAATAAACAGTATAAAGGTAGTGCACACAGCAAAAATCCATAAAGAACTAGTAGCTACATTTTCCTTGACAGTTACATGTTTCAGTTCCTAGTAATATATATCCGCAACAATTTCTTCCAGAATATAAATATGCCGTTCATACACACACATAAATCTTTTAATAATATTGGTTTCTATTTATTCAACCGATCTTCCTGGCAGAAGACTTACATATGTGACTCATTGTTAATGGGTAAAAAAGTACTAAATATAACTCTATCTGATAGTCAGTTTATAACTAGGGGGAAATTACCACACATTAATGTCACCAAAAAAATGTAACAAACTATGAAACTAAAACTTTATTTTCACACAGTGCTGAATCACTGTTTTTTTCTGGCTATTATCTATATTCTGTACAAGATATTCGACCCTATAGTAGACTGTGATTTAAAGAGAGAGAGAAGACATACGAAATTTTACCACGAAGAGCCATGCATAGATTTGAAAGATTTTTATGAAGTTACCGTTACAAAATCTTTTATGATTTTCTTTTGAAAATTTCTATTTAAAATGTAATATACCATTCAGAAAGTTTCTGAGAATAAATGAAAAAATATCTAGTGCCATCTCAAGTTTAGCTATCCAAGTATTTAATTGCTATTACTAGGGGGAAAAAAAAGAAGAAAAAAGTTTTTTATCTGTCCTGACAATGCCTTAATTGCAGTTCTGATAATCAGATATTCTTTCATTGCTATTTGATGTGTCATTACTCTCAGACACATCTTTTTTATGTGAGTGCTTACCTTCCTCGTGCAAGGCAGATAACTTATGTACCTTTTGGATGCATTAAATAGCCTCTTTAGTCTCCTGCTGTTTCATTCTTTTCACTTATCATCTGAGACCTATACAGACATTCAACTTTTTCCTTAGAGTACCCTTTTATTATATTTTCTTTTATATGTTATTATATTATAACAGTAGTTTATTTGAATTTGTATGGTATGACTTAAAAGCCCCAAACTCATGGCAAATAATATTTTTAAGACAATGAATTCTGAAGTATTAAGTCTACAATAAGTATTAACAACCACACAGTACCTTTTGCATTACTCTACTAAATACCCCCAAAAGCTAACTCATAAGCAAGAATTGCACGGGAAGAGAAGTTATTCTTTTTTTGTGAGATGGTATTTGTCTTTAAAGTACCTGCCTATTTGGGACAGTTTTGAAACAGGCAATTGCTAGAAAGCCTATTCCTGCCTTTAAACTCAGTCACCTCATGCAGAATCGATAGCGCAATCTAGTGATCCTGTTCCATTCCAGTCAGTAGAATTATTATTATTAATGACTTGAACTGGAAATGGATCCTGAATAAACATGCTGTAGAAACAGATTTTACATGCACCATTGAAACTTATATGTTCTACCTCCACACAGTCACTAGCACAGAAGCTTAGAGAACATTACAATCCAGTGATTTGTGCCACAATATTTAGAAAAATATCATGGAGAGCTGAAAAACTGAACAGCTATTTTTTACTGAAGGGGCATAATACAAAAATCCTACATCACCTCCCCCTTTTTCGTGCATTGTACTCTGTTCTAGTACCTAATAAAAATAATATTGCTTTGAAGATGTTAAATGAAGACATTCAGTACTTCAGTTTTATTTGTGTAGAAAAAATTAAGAGCTTGATGCTCTATTTCTCTCCATTTGCAGATGCATAAAGCAGTCACTTCAGAAAATGAACCCTGTTAAATTTATAGCTAGTGTGTTCTCATTTAGTCTAATCTCTGCTCAGCGTAACACGCTGCCTTTACGGAGCGCCTACTGGTAAACGTACCCTAACAAATTTTGTAACATCTAAGGAACAAAAGGAAAATCCTACCTTTAAATGTTAGTATACTTTATAGAAATAAAAGTTGCATAATAAAAGTATCCTTAAAATAAAATAAATAAAGTTATAATGTGACTTTTCATTTAGTAGCCGACCACCTGGACACAGAAGTAATAGAAGACAGATGACAATGTTTACCTTTTTATATTAACAAGGATGTAATTAATTTCGGCAAAATCATTAAAGAGCCAGATAGTATACTGTCAATTGTCTCTTGTATTCAAATGCAGTAAAGTGCAAGCTTACATCAGCTATAATCCTTGGAAACTCCTTTCATAGTTCTACATTGCAACCCTGGAAAATTATCTTCATGAATTGATTAACCTATCTAGATGTTGGATGCCACTGGTTAATCTGCAAAACAAAGTTCTTCTTCCAGCCTCAGAAGGTGAAGAAAGTTTAGTCTAAATGGTTTTAATTGGTAAGTAATGAACACCTCTGAAAAACTTTTGTATTTTAGATAATCTTTGCATACTGGAATCTTCACCTTGCCAGAATGCATGTCTAAGTAAGCTCAACAGGCAGAAATGACATTTCAAAATAATGTCACTGGTTGGATCAAAAGCAGATATTACTGCAAATGTCCTTAGATCACTGTTGCATGGAGATAAAAAGCTCAGCAAATGTTAAGTACAGAATTGGCCTGAACTTCAAAGTTTTCTGACTCCTGCCTGTGTATTTCAGACTGTACAATTAAGAACTCACATTCCTGCAAATCCCCTTTTCATATAAGTTGCTATTAGCATCCTGGACTCAAGCCCTAGGTAAAATTACATTTCCTTCTTTATGTCCCAAGCACACTAAACAGTCTTGGAATCTTTGTTCTTGATAAAAAAACACTTGTAAGATCCGATGGGGACAGCAGATCCGATAAGGCGCAGATCTCTTACCACTAACGGAAAAGTAGATGAAAGGAAGATTTGACCCTTGGTATAAGAACAGTCTCTGTTTATTTATTTGAACATTAATGATGGATTTACAGTTGTGATGATTCGCTTAAATGAATCAGAAAATATAGTTTAAATTCTTCATGTACTTTGCAATAAAAATGTCAAAATATTATATTTCAGATTCCACATGTGGGTAGACTAAAAGGTTAAATCTCTTTATCTGAATAGATCATAGCCATAAAAACAATACCAAAAGAAAGAAGAAAAAAATTAACTACTTCAGCTAGAAAAGAAAATGCTGATTTTTTTTCTCAGAGAACATAGACTATGAAATATATCCTTTCATTTATCCTCATACTATGTATGATTGAGGGTCTAGACGGTAACCGAGGAATACTGGGTATATAAGTAAGTCAAGTTAGCCCTCTTCCTCATCAAGAGATTCACCTAAGGGATATTTCTCTTTGTTTTAAAAAAGCTACAACAATAAAAACAAACCCCAGCTTTCTGCACTACAGAATTTCAACCTTATAAAATAAAATATTCTCAGGCATGCTTTCCTATAATTTTCCACATTTCTGTGTCTAAACTACATACTAAAAACATGATCAGTTTTTGTAAACCTATGGAAGGGATGCTTGAGTGGGAAAAGGAATATTTGGTATCACTTTTCTATTCCTTTCAATAGACCTTGTTTCTGTAATAATTAAGTTGAATTATCATCTCTGTTAACTAAAATATTAAAATAATTCTCTAATTTTAGAAACTATCCACACTAACCAATCTATGAACACTGCAACCAATTAATTTTTTCCTCCTCTTAGCTTTATATTTTTGAAATCTGTAACCATCAGACAATGCTTGATTAAAAATACAATATTTAATAGATGTACTATCACTAGGGCTTTGCTCTTACATAATCACAATTATTTAAGCCCAGGAAAAATGCATGACAAATGGTAGTCTACTATGCATATTCTTGGTAGCAGAATAAAAAAACTAATTTGGTTTTCAGTGGAGTTTGATAAGTTTAGGAGAAAATATATACAGTTGTAGCAAACTGAACTTGATGAGTCCTTTGGAAGGGGTTTTATATCAGCTTCAGACTTTTTGTCCCCATATATTGCTCCTTCGCAGAGTTAGTTAAAACTACTATAACAAAAAAGCACTAGAGGTCTGGTGTGACATCAAGAGACTTATCAAGCATGTTGGAAAAGCAAATCCTTAAAAGCTTACGACTCTCTAAGCAGGACCTAATTAAATTTTGTTTCATTGGGGTTGTGTGATTTTCTATTCTGTACAACAGCCATGCAACTGTAGGGAAAGAAGAGACAGCACCTTAAGATTAAAGAAGGCAAGAGCAACTCTACACACTCATGCGCACACACCTCCCGCTCCGCCCCAGGCAACCAAACAAACCAAACATGAAGAAAGATGAATGCTGAGTCATCTTTGTCATTTCTTTTCTTAATTTGCTTGTCTGTTGCGGGGAACACACTGCACACGTTTCTGTTAACTTGTCTTTGAAACAGCTTCCCCATGCCTCCAGTACACATAATTTATATGTCTGAATTCTGTTCTACTTAATTTAAACTTAAGTATAGAGATTGCGTTTTAAATCGTCTCCCAGCGTATTTTTTTAAGAGAAGCACTACTGCTGTGGGCTTTTAGGGTGAAGTTAAGTTCTATTGCTTTTAAGCAGATAAATTTTGAATGTACGTGATGTAGGCAGACTATCTCACCCTTTCTATAGTTAGGAAGGTTGAATTTTGGCAATGCTTTTGGATTACATAATGAGTAACTTCTAGAACGAAAATGTCTCAAAGAACAAGTTCAGGAAATCATTTGACAAGAGTAGATGAATACTATTGTGGGATTGTACCAAGACAGAACTGAATTAATATTACAATTTACTTTAAAAACAAACAAAAAAGTCCATATATGGTGCTTTTACATTGCATTCTAGGTTCTCTGACTTGACAATAAAGAAAACCCGAAGTAATAGTAATAGTGATAGTAATACTAATTAAGAGCAAGAGCAAGAGCAAGAGCAATAGTATAGCTATCTTATTTGGTTCTTCTTATCTTCACAGACGAAGAACAAAAACCTACTATTATTTATTCAGGAGAGATGTTACTCTCATCTTATTTACCTGAATTGGATGAAAGGGTTTATGACTTTTGAATCTGAAAAAATGAGTCACAAATCTAAGTTTCCATAGTGATTATAATCTCAGCTCAAATAATGAGGCTGGTGACATTATAAAAAAGTTTAACAGCAGAGAAAAGACAATCTTACGGTTTTGGTCAGTACATTTTGGGACATAAGAAATTCAGGAATATTTATTCCAACATCAGTAGCCAACATATCATGATCTGGGGATCTATGAGATCTATCATACTTGGTCTGTGAAATAAATTCATTGATTCATAAATCTAGAAGAAATACTGAAGCAACTATGTTATATTTTACAAACAGATCATCCTTCTTATTAATTGTATTAAAATGCTAAATGGTTTAGGGAGAAAGCTTTCTGTTTCATAACAACTTGTCTCCCAGCTACCTGGGTACAGCTGATGATGACCAACAGCTGACCTACAAACAATCAAACTAATGATCCCGAGATGATAACCAAAACTTTGTTATGTTGGTTTAGGTCATGCACAATTTATTCAAACTCTTAACAGTTCAGTAGTCAGAAAGCTATTAGCAAAAGTATGTGTTTAAATTTAAATATATAGGTCAGAATTTGCTGATTTGTGCCTCAGTACTTTTGTGAAATATGGCAGTAGTTTTGGTCCAGTTCAAAATATGTAAGTATCCAAGCCATGATACTTAGGTTGGTGAATACTGTGATGACTGACACAAAGTTTGCACTTGTACCAAAGAGAGCTTTGTTACTTCACTATTAATTAGTCTACATTCATAACTTACAGATGGTGGTAAATACTAACAATCTGTTAGAAGCCAGTGCTAGGAAAAAAATAGGCTAATAAAATGTTTCTCATTGTTGTGGTAGAGTTAATTAAATAAAATTTCTCTTATATGAAAGCCTATCTTTCTAAAGCACACAGTAGTGTATTTACCAAAAGACAAGGTGTAGTTCTTTAAAAATACTGATCAAAGCCTCTTGCCTTTGAAGGCACAAATAGTATGTATAGCCTCACATATGTATAGCCTCACGTACAGCTTTAGTCTTCTTTGTTTCTCCTGCAAGACAAACAGGTCTTAACCTTGAACAGTTCAAACAGTGACATACGGAAATACCTATTTAGTTTCACATCTGAATTTCTGGACATAATTTATTTAGATATTCAAGGGTAAGTGCACCAGAGATGATGTGGTGCTCGAGCAGCAACACGGAAACTGTATTTGTGCAAGATACTAAGAATGAAGACTCCTGGCTTTTGTTGTTAGTTTTGACTCCTGTATAGCTTTGGGCAAGTAACTTCACTGCTTTACATTATGTTTACAATAAATGAAATAATAAAAACCTGCTGAGTTTAGAGACTATAGGATTCTGAGAGAGCTGAATTGTTTTAGGTTGCATTCCCAGACTATCATGGTGGGGACAGAAATCAAATGAATCCAAAAATCACATTAGATTTAAAGTAAATTGTGAAACAGGTATTCTGTTAACCAGCATCAGGTGTGAATTCTGTGGAAAGTCTGTGGTTTTGATGGATTCTGAGGCCTTTTACAGGATTAATTTGATAGAAGGTGGTGTTGAATGCTGGTTTCAGTGTCCCAGAATTTGCAAGACATCTGCGTGGGCCTGGCAGTTACAAATCTGTGAGAGGCCTGCACTGCTCTGGAATCAGAACCAGAATCCTGATGGGATAACCTAAGGCATCTACGACACTAGACACTGTTTGAGGGCAGTGCTCATTATCTCCTTCTTTTATATTCATATTTACTATATTACTTCTAAAAATTTCACTTAACACATCTCATGACCATTTGTTCTATCAAACTTAAAGGGTAAACTCTCCTAGAAAAATTTTATGTACTATGAATTTCCTGTCGTCTTTTTGGACAGTCTGCATGGCCATCGGCACCCATGCCGCAGGTTTTGATAATATTGTATACTTGAGAGTGAAATACAGCAAACAACATTATGGATCACAACTCATTTTCTCAAGCCCCACCCCCGGGGGGGGGGGG
>JAVKLA010000058.1:15463607-15479504 GCA_034782735.1 Sagittarius serpentarius
AACCAACACCCACCCCCCCCCCCAAAAAAATCATCCCCAAACCAACAAACAAAAACCTAAGTGGTACATATAGCTCTAACCAGTAATAACCACTGGTGTATTCCATTTACATACAGCAGTCAGAGGTTAATGGATATGACTTCTGCAGAATGTGTGTTCGCAAGAAAAAAAACAACAATGAACATGACCTAGGAATTTCAAGTTTCATTATTTATCTCATGCTTATGGCATGAAATTCTTCCCACTGACAGCACTGGAGTGAGAGAGATTTTGTAAAAAGGAAAAATGAAAATAAAATCTGAATAAATGAGGCCTTTAAAAGGGCAGCAAGACATGAAAAACAATGTTAGAAATAGACATATATTTCTGCTCCCGAATTTCGATACCACTGAAGTGTGAAGCAACGCTTGGATCTGACTTTAATGAGAAGATGATTCTTTTAATTTGATTGCAAAATGTATTCTTGGGATCCAAACTTATGAAGAGTGAGTTGTTCCGGGTTGCCAAAGTGGCCTCATTATTAATATTTTACTCCAGTTCTACCTGCTTATGATAGCTTTACTTTGAAGGAAATTATGTAGCATCCAGAAACTCGCTGTACTATCTAAATCTGTAGCTCTTCTAGTGGAAGCTTTCATTATTTAAACGCTGTTCTTTAATTTCTTTTAGAAGTCATAATTTAAATTGAAATCTCTGAAGGCAATACAATACATGCCATTACATTTTCAATTTTACTTCTAAAATTTTAGAAAAATCAGGTCTTTGCATTATGCCGCCAGTACGCAAGTGTTTTTTTTCACTTGCATCATCTTGTTTTCTCACCTGCAGGCCTGCAGATATCCCTACAAGGTGGAGCAGATACAGCAACAGGGAGCAGCGGGATGAATTTAGAGCATTCACACCTAAACCCTCTACAGTCCTGCTTTGTGGCAGCTTCTTTCCTTAGGGGCTGGAGCAAAAGAAACGGCTAGAAACAGAACCAGATGATTTATGAATCCAGGATGTTATGGCTGTTAATGGCCTTAACAGGATTTTTTGCAGCATGGGCATTGCTGCAGGTGTCACAAATGATTTACTTGTATCATCACTCATCTTGGAAGGACATGTGATCAGTTTGACTGTAGGAATAGGAGAAATGTATAGACGCTGAACTCCTTGGAACATCTTGGAAGAACAGAGTTTCCACAAACAAGTGTCTAAATGTTACACGTTTTGGGAATCCTGCCATCAGTTTGAACTACATGGATATTAGACCTACCAAAATCAGAGAGTATTTTGACAAATAGAGGATAAATTTAGCAATAAAACAAGCAAATAATAACAAACAAACAAAACCCCAAACAGTCTCTAGGAAGTGACTGTGTTCTCAAGCAAAGATCATGCCAACATGATCCCTGAAAAAGAGGAGGTAGAATATATACTAGAATATGCAGAGGAAAAGGAAGTCTTTATGTAACCAGAAGTGACAAAGAGGGACAACTGAATCTTTAAATACTCCATTTTCTTCTAAATAAAAGGAAAGGACGTTGTCTAGCTACCACAAAACAAAAAATACCATGGGAAAAGCCACCTAGACAAATGGACACTGGGAAATAAATGTATAATGTAAGCAGCTGGAGCTGGATGAAAGAAGGGTCTGTGTATGGCAGCAGGCTAAGGCATTACACGTGTCTCAGGTCTTAACACTGGTCATCAGTTTTTATATGAAGGCAGCACTGTAAGAGCCTTTTTTCCAGGAACTCTTATTAAACTTTTTTTTTTTTGAGAAATTTAAAAATTAAGCATGGATTGGTTGATGGGAACTTCACCTTCACTTCTTAAATATTCATTAAGTTAACCAGTGTTCTCCACTTTGATAAAAGAAGTTAAAAGATATTAGTTTCTAATACAAACAGGATGAATGCATATGAATTCTGGAACATAAAAACTTCTTTAAAAGTACTGCACAAATACTTCTTCATATGTCATTTAAATCTGTCTTCTGAGAATAAAAAAATTAGTAATATAAATATTGTTAATTTTCCTTCTTAGGTGAACCATAGAACTTCTAGCAGGGTCTGTTGTGATAGGACAAGGACTAATGGTTTTAAACTAAAAGAGGGCAGAGTCAGACTAGGTCTAAGGAAGAAATATTTTACAATGAGGGTGGTGAGATACTGGCCCAGGTTGCCCAGAGAGGTGGTAGAAGCCCCATCCCTGGGAACATTCAAGGCCAGGTTGGACGGGGCTCTGAGTGACCTGATCTAGTGGAAGGTGTCCCTGCTCACCGCAGGGGGGTTGGAACTAGATGGTCTTTAAGGTCTCTTCCAACCCAAACCATTCTGTGATTCTATGATTCTATGAACACAATATTAATTACATAGCACATAGTTAGATTTTTTAAAAAAAACCTCTGGTATGCAAAATTGAAGGCGAGACACAAGAAGGATGAAGTTTTCCTAAAACTGAAGAGCAGATAAGTTAGGATCTCAGACTTGCATCCACAACCAAAGCTGCCAGCTGCTTCCCACACTGACCTCATTTTAGCATCTCTCATGAGAAGAAAATAATACATTTAATAAACAAATATGTAAAATGGGTGGTTACTTCATCAAAGAAGCAGCAGTCCTGTATTTAACACATTTATGTTTAACACCTACATATATGTATAGCAACATTAGCTATTACACCTCTTTTTCAAAAAGATATTTAATGTAAAATGGAAAGTATTACCAGAATTATCCCCAAACATTTCTCTTTTTTTAGGGCTGTATTAAGTCTGACAGACTACAAAACACTGCAGATGGAACACTGTGAACATACTTAACACTTCATTATAATGAAAGGAAAGATGTTCTCATCTGAAAAGTCTGCAATGTCTGTGAAGTAATCTAAAATAATGAAATGAGAAGAAAGAAAAACAGGCAACTAATGATATCTTCCCTAAGGACTGAGTAAGCTTCATTACTAAGTAGAAAGTTATACTTATCTTTATCATTTAGTGGAAAGATTATTTTAATATATAGAAATATAAGAGAATTTTCTCTGATTGATGACGTACTAAACAAAAAAAAAAAAGGAAATTATAAAATATTTACTAGATAAACACTTATTTCTACCCTGGAACTATACTGCATCACAAAAACACTCAATCTGAAGCTCTGAAGCTGTAACGATTGCTTGCATTTTGAAAAGTACAACATATGAAAAGAATCTTGGTAACCTAACCAAAATGGGCAGGATATTTCAGGCTTAAAAGAAAATAAAAACTGGGTTCTTTCAGAAAATATAATTAATCATAATTGGAAGATTTAATCAAGAAATGCCTAGCTGTGTACTCAAGCCTTTTAGTGTAAATTACAGATGGATAGATAAAATAATAGACTAAACAATGTGAATCTGTTGAGCATTATTCTATTCACTTAGTTGTGAGAAAGAAAGTCGAGGAGTTCGATGCAGAAATGAGTATCAATAGCAACCTAGTGGCATCATTTACTGAGATACTATGATGGTTCCAACTCTGCTATGTCCTGTTAACATAGCTGAAAGTTCATGGGCAAATTCTCCCCTGTGGATAACAAACGTAGTCCAGTTTATGGCAGCTAATTATCTGGCAAAAAGAAAGCCATGCTCTGATAACCGTATCATGAGTATAATCTGGAGTGCCTTTTTTAAGACACATCTTAAAACAGAAGGTACGATTCTGAGATATTCAGCTTATCTTCTGTCTATCCCTGAAATACTGTACTTAGTTATTAGTATCATTACTGTTATCTGAGAAGCTTCATAGGAGCTTCTTGTTCTGATGCTCCTTCTACACTTGAACTTGTTCTGAAATACCTTGGTCCTAGATCAGGAATAAAATTGGAACATGATCCAGGAACCTAAATTTTTAATCCTAAGGGAATTTGGTAAGTTATTACAACAATTTGTAGTATCAGATACAGTTCTATTTTAAAGCAAAGCTGGAAGAAATGTTTATAACTACTAATTAGGATTGTCCTACAGAGGAAATCCCTGTCACTCCTCTGTCTCAAATTAAAGGTGGGTCACCTTGCTGAAAGGAACTCTGTACCAGGGTTACAAAGAGTGGAGAAACAGCAATTTGACCGTGTTGGTTAGTGGCAAATCTCTTTGTCTGGGAGAAGGGAGACATGGGATCTGATTCCTAGCCTCTTGGACTAGTTTCAAATTAAATGACTAAATTTTTACAAATTTATCAATGTCCGTGGAAGCAAGTATAACTGATAACTCTCCTAATCATCTGAATGATCCAACCATTATGCTACTGGGAAAACAACCGTCTTTCATGTTATCTTCCTAGCCTAATGAAACTTCCCTTCTTCTCCAGCACAGGAAAGCTGCACGGAGGAGGAGCAGAGCACCCCTTTTTGCATAGGTGTGGGATGAAATCCCTCCCAAATGTATCAGACATACAATCTGAGCCTCCTGGATGAAAGCTCAAGCAATATGAAGGAGCTATCTAGACTCTGGAAAAAAGGAATTACAGAAACACATATCGCATTTTTCTCTTACTGGATAGTTCTAATAAACACACTCATTTCAGATGGTTCTTAGTTTTTTGGTGTTTTATGATCCTACTATAACATGCTCAACCACTCCTGTGCAACGTATGGCACAGTTATCTGAAAGAGAGCTCTGAAAATTGTTCCAGTGATTAGACTCCATATGTACTAGCTTTCAGGAATACAGAATATTTAACAGACGTAGTCCTAATTATTGCTGTACCAAACGGCATCACAATCTGTCCTACTGGAACTGCAGTGGTCCTACAGCAGTCCAGTTAACAGTCACTGGGACACATCAGCCCAGTGGGATGGGATGTCACCCATTCTGTTACCTCTCAGCTACAGGACAGAAAGGATGGGAAACCCAACAGCTGAATATCTCCCTTACACCTGATATTTATCACTGTATTCATCTAGCTCTAAACTGTGATCTGGCCCTTCATGCTGAACAGATTGGACTTTCCAATAGTATGCTAAAGGATAATGATGTCCTTTCTGAAGGTACTGAATCTTTCTCAAAAAAATGAACATTATTTTCATATGACTCTGTTCCTGATTCCTGCCGCATTATAGATGGAAATACAATAAACCTTGAAAAAATCCTGGTTACTTGCATTCTTTACTTGTTTAGGACATCCAGAAAATTTATAAGGCCTTCCCATGCACATAAGCTTAAAAGTAAGAATTCACAGGAAGAAATTATTTTCTTTTCCAGTCTTACTGTTGTTTTAACATATTTAGGGGTTTTGAAGTTAATTCTCAAGTTTACAGTCCGCTGTTAAGAGAGTGCTTACAATAGCACATGCTTTGTCTTCCACGCTGTAAATCTTCACAGTGCAGAGCACTCCATGTTTCACACACAACGTAAAAGATACGTCGTAGCCATTAACCTTCCCCTTAGTTGCTGATAAAGTAAAATAGGCCCATTCTTTACAGTAACAGTAATGTATCTGTTCAGATAAATACTCCTCTTGCTGCAATAAAGTGTAGTATTTTACAGCTGCATACCATCTTTGCAAACTATAAAGTGGCAATTAAAATTGAATATGAACAGAATACTAAGCGAAGATTTGAAGGCAAAAGGGGACGAAAAGTGCTTTTCCTAAAACTTCCCTCAGCAAAAACTGAAGTTCAACATATAAATCAACTAATGTTTGCTTATGTGATTTTTTGAATCTACTGCAAAGATAAAATATTAATGAATTCCTGGTAATCACTTTCAGAAGGCTGTTAATTTGATATAGTTAAGCATCCAGCATTTATATGCCTGGTACTTTTTTTATTGCACACAAGCCAGTTACATCAGGAGGCTGTAGCTGAAGGACTGGTTTAACTTCAAATTTAAGAAGCTGTTCTGTAAATATAGAAACAACTATATTTAACAATATTAATAATTTAATAAAATGTACTATGGTTTCACAATTGTTCATAATTTTAAGTCTAGCAAGAGACTGAGATTCAAGAGCTCTAGCTTGGTCTCATTTATCATGTAGCCTTGTGCAAATTGCTGTTAGATTCTCTAGGATTCCCACCCCAACAAAAGGTACTTTCTCATCTCCCAACCAGGAAGCATATTCAGGATCAGACCATCACTCACTGTGAGGATCAGCTCATCACACTCGTGCACAAGAGTTAGCGGGTGGCCTAAGACAGTGAGATCTACAAAGCTACAGATCGCCTCTTTATTCACATTTATGCGTACAAGGCACATTCACCCATGACTGATCCCAGATAAAGACTTGTGATGCTATAATACCTGAGAAGATATGCAGGATTTGCACTGTATAGCAATATTAATACTCCTGAAAAAAATCTATTCATGGATCTCACCATATGATCTTTTAGCCACATAAATGTTTTATTGGGTGTGGCATGAAACCAGCCACACTACCTGCCTCCTTCTTGCATATGTTCCTCATCACTGTAACACTGAAAGAATTTTTTGACTCACTGACTTTAATTAAAAGTGAAAAGAGATTCTGGAAAAGAAAATAGTAACTTCAGAAACAAAGCAGCATAAGGAGATATGCCAGCTTACCAGTTTGTGAAACTACTGGGAAATAAATGCTCAAATACTGGTTTGAGACACTTTTCTGTTCAGATATCACTGTCAGTATAATTTTAATCTCACATATCAAAATCCACTTCAATCAGCCAGAAAATTTTTCAAAATACTAATTTATCATAAAGTACGTGATCAACAAAGTAAGAAGACAAATTCCTTTTTTTATGGCTCTCTAGCTGCTAATCATATAGGGCCACAGACCTAATGCCACACAGAAACTCATAGCAACACATCTGACCTAAATACATGAAGCGAGAAATTTATAGGATTAGAGCCTAACAGTTCAACTATTTCTCTTTAAGTGTGCAAACATGAGATGCCAGCATTAAATAATAGAAGGCTGTCCTGGTTTCGACTGGGATAGAGTTAATTGTCTTCCTAGTAGCTGGCACAGCGCTGTGTTTTGGGTTTAGGATGAGAAGAATGTTGATAACACCCTGATGGTTTCAGTTGTTGCTCAGTCCTGTTTAGACAAAGTCAAGGACTTTTCAGCTTCTCCTGCCCAGCCAGCAAGAAGGCTGGAGGGGCACAGGGAAGGCGGGAGGGGGCACAGCCGGGACAGCTGACCCCAACTGGCCAAAGGGCTATTCCATACCAGGACCAGGGGAGGAGCGCTGCTCGGGCATCGGTCCGAGAGTGGTGAGAGATTGCATCGTGCATCCCTTGTTTTATGTATTCCAATTCTTTTATTATTATTGTCACCTTACTGTTGTTATTAGTGTCATTTTGAGTTTCTTCCTTTCTGTTCTTATGTCTACCCACGAGCTTTACCTTTTTTTCCGATTCTCTCCCCCATCCCACTGGGTGGGGGAGAAGTGAGTGGGTGGCTGCGTGGGGCTGAGTTGCCGGCTGGGGTTAAAAAGGCACACAACAAAGGCAGAAGAAAAAAATGAATGAATGTAGTCAGTCTGACATATTCTTGGTTGCAAAAGTTATAAAATAACTTAAGTTTCTGCACATGTCCATGTGTTTCAGCAAAGCTGTAAAGTTCAAAGCCATACTGAACTAATTGTGAAACAATTCTCTTCCCTCTTGCTCTCTGAAACATGTAATTCCTAAAAATACAGAAAAAAATAACACGAAGCAGCGAAATGAGCTATACCTAGGTCGCTGCCAAACATACAAGGTTTAACAGAAAAAAGAAAATGTCTATTTTTGCCAGTCCAAACTATTCCAATCACAATGCTGTTATGCTTCTTGCCACAGTACCAGATGAAAAATAAACAAGCAATACAACTTTCCCCTGCCCAATCCCGTCAACTCTTAAATATTAAAATCAACTGGAATGAAATTTATCAATACTTATTATAGCTTTTTTAAGTGATTCAAGTTATACATATTGGGGTACAATAAGCTAACATGTTCCCTAAAATGACATGCTGATTTTTAGGCTTACAGCTATTGAACACTTATATATATTGAAATATAATTTAGTCAAATTCCACCTTGCAGCTGAATAAAATAACTAATTTAATAGGAAATTGTCATGCATCAAGAAATGACAAATTGTCATGCATATGAAGGTAGATCAAAGCCTCATGTGCACAGTTACAGACGTAGTGTGATGCACATATACATTAAACATGTATGATACATATGCAGATGTATGATAGATATGCATATGTATGGTATGATGCATGTTCATGATACACGTATGATAAACGTGCATGCAGGTTTAGCTCAGGCAGCCTGCACAGTTGTAAATTGTTCCTAAGTACTGCTAAACTGATTCACAGATGTAAATATGGCATAGCGTTGGAGCTGGATGAAAATGAATACAGAGGGTTGCAAGGTTTTTTTGTTTCACCTTGCGATTTATTGCAATCATGGAGTACTGCATACACAGCAGAATTTTAGAAGCGGATGCAGATTTTACTAAATTCCATAAAAATACTCTCAAGCACTGCCGTGGGCATTATTAAACTGTAGATCTTGAAATACTCAAAGTGCTTGAAGTACGTATTTACTGCTTCACCCATTATCTTCACCTGATGCTTTTTCCATTGCTGTGCTTTCAGGTGCCATGCATACTTAAATGCAGATATTTTATCTGAAAAACACCCAAACCCCAAACCACCCACAACCAACCAACCACATATTTTATTTTTAAAAAGATTAAAATAATAATAATATTAGTACCCTTATAAACAAGCATCCACAGCCCTGATTGCCAGAGCTTTTCACCACACATCTCTCTTTCTGACTTTCCTATATCATGTGTGAGAGCTTTGGGAACAACTTCCACCTTTTTTGTCCAGTTCTGAGTTTAGTTCGTTACTGTTCTTGTAAATTCAGACAAAAGAGAAAATACAAAATATAAATTGCAGTTCTAAAAGTGAATGCTAGTGGAACATCTAGGATCAACTTTCAGCTTCTGCGCAACAACTGCCACTTTTTCTTTAAACCTTAAACTATCATTGACTATTATTAAACTACTATACTAACAGTTTCCTGTTAATCATCTCCCAGCATTGTGATGGAGATTGCAATGTTTAGCTATTAGCTGTTGTTAATTATACTGGAAATTAAAGGTGCCAAGAATTATATTATCTGTCATTCAAAATCTCATGTTTTGGCTATGTTATACTGGTGATTTATCCTAATTTCAGCTGTGAGTGACGATTTGCTTGCAGCCAGTCAGCTCTGAGAACTTACTGCTGGTGGCTGCCCTATTGTTTTAAGGTGACCCACACCTACAGCATTGACCGAAAGGTAAAATCTGACTTCTTCCCTTGTGCTGGCACAGACGCTTGCACACCAGCCCACTGAGTCAGATTAGAGACTTGATATGGTACCAAATAATCTTCATTTCTTTTCCATTTCTTCTTTAGTTTCCAATTTAGTTCTTCTAATAAGGTCTCTTCGGACAAATTAATGTTAAAATGATACCGAAGAATAAAACAAAACTCAGCCATAAGGCCTATGCTGTTTTTCCTTCATAATCCTCAAGAAGCTACGTGTGTTAATCCCAGACAAAACTGTACCCCAAAGAGTTAAGAAAGCATCACTAGTTATGAAATTTTTCTAATGTTTTTATGAAAGCAGCCAAAGAGAATGAAAAAGCTTCACAAACTGGTAAAATGCTTTGGGATATATTGTTTTATGTAATTACTGTGGAAACCCTGGACATCTGATTGGTAAAAACCAACCTTTTAAAAGATGACAGCTGCTGCAATCGTAGAAGGAAAAAGAACAAAGTGATTGTGAGCACTGAAACAGCAAACAAAATAATCATTTCTGTAGTTAGTACAGCATTTTTGATAAATGCTACCAGCACATCAAAGTCCTTTTTTGCTTCTTTTTTTTTGAAGATATGCAATTTACCTAACATTCAAGAAAAGAAAATGTATATATGGTATAGTCATTTATTAGTTCTACTGATAATTGATTTTACTTCTTCAGAACGTTTTATTCTAATGCACCTTCTGGCATAAGCAGGCCTAAGTTGCAACAGATCCTTCAGATCCAAATTGTTAATCACTGATTCAGTACCTATTGCACTGCAGTTATTCGTAACACCAGATGAGAAAGGATCAAGAGGAAAAGTTAATTACAGAAGGGAGGCATGAGAACAAGTCAGTAGTTAGACCCCACAGCATTCAGCCCCTTAGCAGAGGCACGACAAAATAATGTGCAATTTCTTATGTTAGATTTTACTCATTGTAGCATTTTACACCTTTATCACTTCTTCACTTCTATACTTAAACGGAACAATTCTACAAGTGTGTCTGTGAGTAAAGATCTAAATACTCGTCTCTGCTCAAATCACAGTTACAACTTGATGTTAGTATCTCACAAGTATGCACATCAGTCTGTATCAATAGTATCACTAAGATGGTTGAAATACAAGATTCAAGAAAGACCGCAAGTCTTTAATAAAAGAACTTTTTGCATATTGGTAGATAGTAGTAGCAATTTATTCCTCCCCCCGCCAGCAGAGACATGGAAAAAGAAGAGTCGGGAAGAAAGAAGAAGGGGGGGGGGGGGAGAAAAACATGTTCTGGTTTACTGTTTTCTGTATCTGGGATATCCAAGAAGCCTCCCACCCAAATGCCAGCAGATGAGGGACTGATTAAGTTCGAATACATGATACATTTAGTTTGGTACAGCAAGGCAATCCTCTGTTCTTTAAAATTAAATACAAATATACAGTAACCATGTTTAAGATAAATTGCAGCTCAGCTAGAACGGAAAGGTTCGCTACAGAAAGATCTTCAAGAAACTCCATCAGTGGCATTGCTCTTTGTATGCTGCTACATTCTTGTGTAAGGAAAAGTCTGATTAAATGCAACTGTCTCTCAGTTTAAATGTTATATGTATGTACATACCTGACTGTTTTACTACATCTTACTACCTACAGAAAGGCTAGATCTAACTTCATTCCTCAATTCCACTAATGTCTCCTTGTTGGCTTGTAAAAGGCAGGGTCCTGATGGAGTAATTACTTAAGAAAAATCCTATTTCAAGACAGACTCAAGAATTTCATGCTTAGGAAGACAGCCACTTGTATGAAGGAGGAATTCTTAGCCAGGAATATTATATTCCCTACTTCTGAGCCATGCTAAAGTCAGCTCTCCACTTAGCTATTTGAACAACCTTTTTCAAATTCTTTGATGTGCATTATTTTAAAATTTTATCATAATGTATTTAATGTAAGTTTATAGAAAGCAGTTTTGTTACTGAGCAAGCAGAGCATCCAACCCAATGTTATTTCAATGCTCAGAGAAACAGAAAGTTACAGGTTATTTTAGACCTATGTTATTCCATAATAAATTTTTTTGAAATAAATGTGTAAAAATAGTTATAAGAATCTGTGAAAATATTCTAATTTACTATGGCCAATTTTTGATATTTAATGTGTTAGTCACAGTTTATTTCATGACTTTCTCAAGGCATAAACAGAACTGAAGTAAGCCTTATTTTTAAAAATCTGACTCTTTTTGTGTCTTCACTTTTATGAAGAAAAATCTTACAACAATGTGATCCTTCTACTGACAGTGATTAATTGTACATGCTACCAGAAGGCAATTTAGGAAAAATAGTTAGAAAGAATCTTCGTTTACAAAGGTTTACAAGACTTTGCATCCTTAGTCACGACTTGTGGAAAAAAATACTGAATGATAAAGGATAGCTTTTAATCTGAATTAAATGTTTAGTCACAATTTGTAGGCAGTACTCATAATCTTTTAGCAGCTTGGATGCTTAGTAATTTTTCTTATTTAACAAGATCCTTTCCTACACTAGAAAACAAAATAATAATAAAAAAAACAGCATAAACTCTACAATCCCCTTTTATTCCTCTTACCATTACCTGGATATATCCTAAATGTCCATTGCAAGCTGTTTTCGGAAGTATTCCTAAGACTGTACAACAGTAAGGCTGAATGGGAGAGGGAGAAATGGCCAGTGACTCATAGCTGAACAGTTACTTAATGAAAGATCTGCGCTCTGCAAATCTGTTTAAGAAAAGCAAAAGTTTTCATTTAACTAAGTCCAGATTAAATTTGCAGAAAACAGAAATGAAAAAATGGCAGATTGGCCATCCACTCCCATGGAAATGCGAAGAAGCTTCATGCTTACTTATTCTGCTCTGTCAAGGTTTATGGAGTTCACATAAATAAGGACTCTAATTGATTCTGTTCATTTGTGAAAGCGGTATTATTAGGAGCACGTTAAGTTATTTTAGTGAACAACCTTTTTAATCTCATTCAAAGATTTTAAATTTATATGAGAATTTTCAATCTTCCCATAAAAATTATTTTTATACTGTTCTTATTGTTAGGTATGGTTTCTTATATATTTATGTGGATTTTGATTTATCTTGCAAAAAATTTATGATTCCGACTGTACAAGTGTCGTACAAGCCACTATAGAGATAACGAATTTTAGTAAATACTAAGCATCGAAGCGAACAATATGTCAGAAACTAGGAACATGTCTTTCCCCTGTGTGAGACTTCTATCACTTTTTATCTCTAAATCACAAATTTTTCTTTCTAAATCACCCCAAGGTTTATTTCCTATGACAAAAATCTGATTCTAGAAACACCGATCAATAGTGATGGCTATTTATTTCAGGTTTTGCTGTCTTCTCCTCTTTTGCTTTCTCTAGTTGTTGAAAAACGGCTTTGTTTGCCAAAGTTTGCTCTCTCAATGGTATTATAAAAATCTGTTACTATAGTTGTCAGTTTACTTTGTTGCAGAACATAAGGAATGGCATAACTGTTCCAAAAGTTCCCTTTTTGAAGGCGGGGGGAATCTTTAGCCGAGATCAACTGTCAGTGTAGTGTTTGCTAGGAAACCAAACAAAAAATTAAAATACCAGTAGCACATACCATGTTACAAAGCTTATAGGACAAGGATAATGGGACTATCATGAAGCACAAGACATAGCAGTATGCTGTAAATGATTTCTGATACAGAACCCTGGCCATTCAAAGTGACCGTGATGAACTATTCTTCAAAAAGAAATTCTAATTCTGAAGAAATAATATAGTCTAAATAACATTTT
This sequence comes from Sagittarius serpentarius, assembly GCA_034782735.1. Classification (NCBI taxonomy): domain Eukaryota; kingdom Metazoa; phylum Chordata; class Aves; order Accipitriformes; family Sagittariidae; genus Sagittarius; species Sagittarius serpentarius. Next base: position 15,476,691 of record JAVKLA010000058.1, read on the forward strand.
TCATGAGGGGTGATGAATAAGCATTCAAAAGATATTTAAGATATGTGGGAAACAGCTGAGATTTTGTAACAAAAGAAAGCAAGTATTTATAAAGACGTATAATTCTAGCTTATAAATCAAAACTGAAGTACCTGCAGGGAGGGCTCCATTTCACGTCTAATGTTGAAGAACTGTAATTTACATAATGCTAGGAGAAACCTAGAGCTGGGGTCATACAGTCAAGAAGAGTAGATAAAGAGGATACCTGGAGGAGTAACTGGTCGAGCTGATATATTACCCACTAAGGTTCTGACAGCATTGCACTGCAAAGCAAAAGCCCCATTTTGCAATTTTTAATCCATGAGTAACAAACAAAACCACGTGCAATTATCTCAGTATTCGGAATAAAGTACATACAGTATTGTTTCTAAGTGTTAGAATTATTTCATTTCAATTAATTAGAATCATAAAATGGTATGTTGGAAAGAATAACATATGCACAGATTGTAAATGAAAAATCCACAAATTTGAATTTTATCACCACAGAAAGCAGAAAATACTTAAAGGAGCAACTTCCTACCTGATTTGTGAATAATGGGAACATCTGCATTATATTTATTGTTATTGTATGCCTTTATCACTTTTATTGTTGTGCTGCAGTATAGCCCTTTGAAGGTCTGCCAAACCACTGCGGCTTGCTCAAATGCAGGGATGAATTTTAATTAAGCTTAGCAAAATACTTATTGAATTTGCTGAACGCAATTAGGCCAGTCAACCTGATAGCTGTGCAGAGGGCATCTTGCTTACTTGTTTTAATAACTGACAGAGGCAATTAATAGATTTTTGCAAAACAGTTAAATGTGAAAAATACAGGCTATCATCACCTCTTTTCACTGAGAATCTTTGCTTTTTTTGTATTTAACTTGGCTACAAAAGACTTCTTGGAATTATGAAGTGCTGAAGAGTAATTCAGTATTGACATTTGTAAAGAGTAACTCTAAAAGATATGCATGCCGTTTCACAAAAGGATTCCCGAAATATCACAGACCGGTTTCCACGGTGTCTGCAGAGCAACGTTAAATATGCATGCAAGTGGATGACTTCTTACAGACAACTTTTTACTTTTTCATGGAAGTGATACTAGGACCTCCTTCCAGCTTATGCAGTTAGGCTATCCCCTATATATATATATATATATATATATATTCAGTCTTCCCTGTGAAGCATGACTACCAATTGCAAAAACAAGTATTATTCTTTATCTCTTTTCTCAGTGACAGTGACAACTTCACTTCTTTAGAAGTTGAAGAGTCAGGTGGGTTTTGACACAGTAGCAACATCCTTAGGACACTGCTTAGGAATGCTGGTTTTGCTGTTTTCTCCTACCTATTCCCACAGTTAAGTTTAGGGGAAAAAAAGCTTGTGACGTATTAAAAACAAATGTATAATAGCTGTCCAGCCAACCAACCACTTATCCCTAAAACACTGTAAGAAAGGAATAATAACAGATAAAAAAGGCAAAGAATATGTATAAGGATGATATGTGACAGCATTCACAGTAAGATGTTCTAGGTCCTAACTCAGGTGCGAAACATTAGTAGGCTACTGAAGTACCCTAACCTTTTGTATGGTGAGCAAGACCATTGATACTCTTTGAATTTAACTTCAGTACTGTTGTCACGAAAGGATATGAAAAGTACACCAAAATTAATAAAATTTGCAATCACTTAGAGGGGCTTGGTATCAGGCTGTAAGTAAACAAAATTTTAACTATAAAACTAAAGAATCCTTATTCAGTGACTGAACTTCAGTGGTCAAAAAATCCCACAGAAATCAAGAGTGACTTGCAGCAAAAGCAAGAGTAGTAAATAAATTACCACAAACCACAACACTTAAAGACTGCATTACAGAGACCTAAGAGCTGTCTTCCCTCTAACTGAAAAGGTAAGAAAAACAGAAATGGGGAAGATGTACAGTTGAAAGAGGGAATACGCACAGTTAAAAGAAGGACAGTAAATTCATGTTTTAATGTCCTTCACTATAACTAACAGCTTGCCTATGCACACAGATGTAAAGGGTGGAATAGCTGGTGCTAGTGTTTGCTTTCACTCCTCAGTAGCAATTTTCATGAATTTTGGTGTGCAAAATCAAGCCTGAGGGTACCAAAAATACAGAAGTACTTGGAAAACAGATTCCATTACAGGACTTTGTCTCAGTCTACAGACAAATGCCCAGAAAACAGAGTAGTATGTTTTTCAAAAATATTGTTCATTACTCATCTTTCCCCAGTCTTTTATAATTAATCTTCTCTTTTACTAATCAAGTTAAGAAGACACAAACCTGTTACCCTTACTATTATCTTATTATCTTATTAATCAGAATGTTTGTATGTCTAAGCACAGGACTTGCTTTTATTAAGCGTATCAGAATTGGATAAAAACAACATCAGAAAACAAACAAACAACAACCAAACCCAACAACACAAAGCCCTTTTACTGATTACTTAATCTACTGAGAGAGAGAAGCTGTATGGCAAAGGATTGTGTGAATTATTGTAATGGGTTTATGTGGCAAGGCTTTGGTAGCAGGTGGGCCACAGGGGTGGCTTCTTTAAAAGTTGCTAGAAGCTTCCCCTGTGTCCGATACAGCCAATGCCAGCTGGCTTTAAGACAGACCCGCCGCTGGACAAGGCTGAGCCCATCAGCGATGGTGGCAGCGCCTCTAGGGTAACACATTTGCTTGCTGTGGAAAGGACCCGCGCTGGAGCAGTTTGTGAAGAACTGCGGCCCGTGGGAAGGACCCACGTTGGAGAAGTTCGCGGAGGACTGTCTCCCG
>JAVKLA010000058.1:15482005-15533444 GCA_034782735.1 Sagittarius serpentarius
GGGAAGGCAAGGGAAGGCAAGGGAAGGCAAGGGAAGGCAAGGGAAGGCAAGGGAAGGCAAGGGAAGGCAAGGGAAGGCAAGGGAAGGGAAGGGAAGGGAAGGCAAGGGAAGGGAAGGCAAGGGAAGGGAAGGCAAGGGAAGGCAAGGGAAGGCAAGGGAAGGGAAGGGAAGGGAAAAAAACATGTAAGAAAGAGAGAGGAGAGGGGAAATAAGCTAAGTGTTTCATCCTATAATTCAGAAATAGTCTACATTCCCATCACTAGACACAAGTTCTGAAAACAAAATGTGTATTTTTTAGCATGTCTACTTTGTGTCTTGAGATTATCTGATGTAGCCGAGTTCCAATTATATTAACGAGAAGAGAAGCAGTCACTGACATACTGATATAGCTCAATACCATCAGACTTCCTGGCAAACAAGGAAAGGGAATTTGGATTATTTCAGGATAGCAAGAAACCTCAAAGAATTAAAGCTCACACACACACACACACACACACACACACACAGATGCACACACAGATTATCTGCAGTGAGAACTGTATTAACAGAATATTTGTTTCACAAGTATTAAATGCACATCTTCATAGAAAGTACATTAGCTATTGTCAATTGTTCTGAAAAGGGAAGCCTTTAAGATACGAAACCAACTTTTTCTTAAAGTCACTCTTCTTATAAAGTCACATGGAAAGTTCAAGTAATTTTCACAAACATTTCCAAGTGTTTTACCTACTACAAAATATTTTTTTACTTATGAAATAATATGCATGAGTCAAGCTGAAGTACATATAACAAACACAAATCAAGCTGAAGTAGAAATTACCAAAGAGATATTTTGGGTAATCTATTTTTATACATGTACTTGCATGGGTGTGCATGTCTTTGTGCACAGAGGAAGAAGAACAGAAAGAGAAAGAATATGCTGCAGCAGAAGCTTGTTCTGAGGAGAGCTGTGGGAAATCATCACTTACATTGCAACAGCCATGTAAAAACTGCATCCGGATCTACAAATGAAGTCCCCAAGTCTGACATAAACAGAAGCTAGTCTACTTTTCTGAGACTGATTAGCCTTTTTTTGGAACCACCAAGGAAGAGCACTGACATTTCAAAAGTTTACGTGACAAAGCAATAAAACCTATAGCTTTATTTTCAAACACACACAGGAATTTTATTCAAAAGAATTTCCTTTTTCTTACTTATATCAAAAAGTCCTTTTACTTTAGCTCCTATATCCAAATGTCTTGTTGATCTGGCAAATACAACAGTACTACAGGAAGAAGCTGAGGAATCCAATTTTGTTTAACGTGGCTGGCTTTTTTTGGACTTTATAAACAGAAGTACGTGTTCCTGAAATGAAACCCTGTCCTCAACTGCAGTCAACTGCAAAATGTTATGTGACTACCTTATCATCCAGACTTCATAACAAGATGCTTTTCTAAAAACATTTTGACTGACAAATAAACCCCTACAATGAAAGAAGGCTCAGAGGGGATGGGCAAGGAGATGTGCCCATGAATTTCAGGAAATAATTTGGAGGGTGACTGACCACAGCTATTGTAAAGAAGCTGACCTATCTTAACCCCAAGAGGGACCAGAGGGTGGTCTCCACACGTATGCCTTCCTGGCGGGTGGGGATGCCCAGCATCATGATGGTGAGCATGTTATAGAGACAGGCAATGAGAATCGCATTGCTATTGTGATTGAACTGTGTATATTGCTGTATTTTGCTAAGTGTAACTTACATTTGTATTGTGTTATACAATATATTTTGTATTGTTCCGCTAAATCAGAAATCCTGTGTAACATCAACTGTCTTCATGTAAGCAAATTTGGTATCTCTCCACACACAGAATATCTAAAAGAACATGGCCAGAGAGTACTGGACTCTGACAAGCAGACTTTTACAAGTCTGTAAAGAAGGTAATGCTCAAAGGAGTAAGATAATTATTTACAAAACATGCATTCCTCAATTTACCATGCAGAACAATTACAGCACAGTTGGTTTTCTTAAGGAAGTGCCACGGACAAGACAAACTCATTGCTTGAAGAATGTAAATCAGCTTCGAGGAGAGAAAGCATTTCTACACTGAATGACAGAAACTTACGTCAGTCTCTGGATAAGGCTTAAACAATATACAGCAAAGGTATGTTCATGTTATCTTCGCAGAGCTAAACGTACCTACGGGGAGGATATGAAACAGTTTTGTCATACTGGTGAGCCTGTAGTGAACGCTCTGATGCTTGTTACTAGCTTGAAAAACATGCAAACAAAACCTACTGTAACATTAAAGTACCAAGATAGAAACACTTTTTTTTTTAAATCTGACCTATTGTAATTACTGCCTGTTTATACAGAAAGTGAAAAAAACAGGCTTTTGAGGCCTTTCAAAATGAGGGCTCCATTCTACTTCCACTGAAATCAGATTACAATATTTCATCTGACATTAACATGAACAGGCCCAGTTCCTGAGAGAAAAAGGATCTTGGGGTGTCTTAGGATACTAGTGTATTACAATAGACTTACTCCTTTCTATTCCTGCACCTTTGCTCAGATTTGCTTCTGTTTCGTATAATAGTTTAAATTAAACAAACAAATCACAAAGAAATCATGGTCATGTGTAAACTGTAGGAATAATGCTGACTGACTTCAAATAGACATGGAGATTTTTTTATCCCTCTTGTGTCCCCTTTACCTCTTTGGGATAAATGTTAGGTTTCAGGAAAATATTGCTAAAGCCTTTTTCTTAATGACTTCAAAAAGAATAATTTTCAGGAAAATATTGATGCTTACACTGAACATTAGAAAAGAACCTTGCAAAACTGGTAGTGTCCTGTAATTCAAAATCTTAGGCAACACAGCATAAAGGAAAGACTAGTCTTATAGCGTCGCATCGTTTTTCTCATCCAAACTTGTTACTGATTTTTTAATCAAGAAACTCAACAATATGTCACTAACCTGAATTCTAACCATGTATGTATTTCATCTGATCTTTCTTTTATAATTACTGCTCCCTAACCTTCTATAATTTCCAAGAATCCTATAGGTATCAACTATGGTAGACTTTTTCTAACAATTTCAGCACTACATTATCTGAAATACTACTGCTATTTCTTATTTTAGCTATTGAGAAATACTGCTAGTACGATGCTGGGATAATTGATAGCAAATGTTGACATTTTAATAGCAGCTACAAAAACAGGTGAGATTAAGGCCATAATGGATGAGCTATTACTTCTGCACCCTAGATATAAATGGCATTCCTATGATTTATGAGTAAATTTAATGCCTTTCCTCTTTACTGTGCTCTACAAGTAACGAAAAGAAGTGAAAACAGAAAAAAAAATATCAAAATTCACACAACACAATGCTTTCAAAAAATCTAAAGCTAGAATATTCTCATATCCTTTTAAGAAGAACACAAAGTAAGATTAAACATTAATTTTCATTGCAGGTTAGAATCGTGATTGCTTGGCAACTTGTTCATGACAGATAATGGGGCAAAACTTTCCTTGATTTTTTTTTTCTAGAAATAAGACTGAATGTATTCCATTAACGGTTCAGTACCTGGTCTGAAAACCTCTTGACTGTTCCATCTTTAAATACAAAACACCCTTAGGAAACCACTCAGGAAAACTACTTAAAAATGAAGAAGTAATATGCAGTGTCATACTTGCCTGTAGCACACTCAGTTTCTGTCCTAACACTTGCATAAATGCACACCCAATGCATGACTCTGAATGCACAGAGTAAGAATTGCTTTTTCTTCCTCCCTCCAGTATTTATTCTGTGCCTGGAGCTTCTGACATGATAATAAAAATAAAGAAAATTAATAGCATACCTTATTCCCCTTTCCAAGGAAGCTTTACTTACGTAGTGCATATATCAACTCAAAGGCGAGCAAAAACTAGATCCATTGTCTTCACCGGGTAGGGGACAATTTAGTGATGAACTAACTGGTAATGAAATAGCATGTGGTCTCCAAACATGATCATTTTATTAGGTCTTCTATGGTCATTTGAAAATCTGTGACCAATCTTTTTCTGGTTGTATGTAGCAAGAAGAACATGACAAGAAAAACAAGCAACCAAAAAGCACACAAGTATAATCTTCCAGATATTTAGGATGGGACCAATGTATGGAAAAGGCAGCAGTGTGGGTAAGAAGACAAATTTTTAACAGGGACAAGAATCTGCCTCCGTTCTGATCAGTCTTTCACAGAGACGTACTACAAGCCTTATGTGAAGTCCACGTCACAGACTCACAGACAGGATGAGGCAGGAAGGCACCTCCAGAGACTGCCTCGTCCAAACCCCTGCCCAAAGCAACATCAGGGAGAGCAGGTTGCTCGCGGCCGTCTGGTTGGGTTTTGAGTATCTCCAGGGATGGAGACTCCACAGCGTCTCTGGGAAACCTGTGCCAATGTTTGCCCTCACAGTATAAAAGCATCTTTTGTGTTTACAAGGAATATGAAGAATTTTGTTTTGTACCTGTTGGTGCCTGCCCTGTCCGTGGGCACCACCAAGAAGAGTCTACTTCCCTCTGTATTCCCTCCCATCAAGTATTTACACACACCAGTAAGATCCCCCCTGAGCCTTCTCTTCTCCAGGCTGTCGCAGCTCTCTCAGCCTCTCCTTGTATGTCAGATATTTCACTCCCTTAATCATCTTTGTGGCCCATCACTGGACTCAAGCCAGTATGTTCATGTCTCTTTTGTACTGGGGAGCCCAGCACTGCACCCAGTGCTTCAGCTGTGGCGTCACCAGGGCTGAGTAAACAGGAAGGATCCCTTCACCTGCTGGCCACACTCAGGTTCATGCAACCCAGGAGGCCTTATTTGCTGCAAGAGCACTTTGCAACCTCACGTCCAACTTGGCTTCCACCAGGACCCCACAGTCCTTCTCTGCAGAGCTGCTTTCCAGCCACCCCTGGCCTGTATTGGTGGCTGGGGTTATTCCTCGCCAGGGGCAGGACTTGGCACTTCCTTTCGTTGAACTTGATACCACTCTTCACAACCCTCTGGGCCCGGATGTTCAGCCAGGTTTCCGTTCACCCCACCGCGCACGCATTTAAGCCATACTTCATAAGCCTGTCTATGACGATGCTGAGAGACAGTCTCAAAAGCCTTAGTAAAGTCGAGGTAAATGATACCCACTACTCTCCTCTCATCCACCAGGACCGTCATCTCATTGCTGAAGGCTATCACACCATGTAAATGGAAGAAAGCATTTAGTTCAGGCGTTTGGTTTCTACGTGAAAGGAAACAAACGGATGAGGTGAGGACGAGATAAAGAAGATTCAGACTAATTACATATTTTGCAAATAGAATTTTGTATTCTTAGATCACTAATATTTTGAACTCATGGGGTGAAGAACTTGGCATTCTTTCTTCCCCTCCCCTCTCCTTTCTTCTCCCCTCCTTTCTCCTCTTCCTCTTCTTTCTCTGAAGTAATTAACCAATACATTGAAATGTTGAATAAAGACAATTGCAAAAATTAGTACTGTTTCTGAGCTGCTCAGCTCAATTTCATGTGTTATGAACAAAGGAAGAAAAATGTCTCCCTATACATTAATGTCATTACATAGGTAGCTGTTTGTCCCAATTCAATAAATTCAAAGCATTTCAGTGGAAAAAAAACAGCACTGTCTGTAATTTTTTAAAAAGAAAAAATAGTGAAATGTCACTGTCAAAGACTTTTAAAACAGTAAAAGAAAAATATATACCCTCAATATTTAGAGAAGTGCTTCTTAACCAGTTACTAGTTAAATCAGTTAACAATAAAATACTAGTTTTGCCAGACATTACCAATGCTTTAAAGAAAAAAGCCGACCTTCCTGTACCAAGAACGTAAATTCAGCTTGACTATTCCATATAACCAATAGCCTCCGCTGAAAGAGTAAGTATGGCAGAATGGGATGAGAAAGCTCTTGGGCAGCAGATAGCTAGACTCAGATTTGGAAAAGGATTTGTCCAATTACTCTAGTTCATGACTTCTCTGCTGAAGGACTTGGACAATATGATTAAGTACTTTGCTGAACAATAGAGCAACAATCTTGTCTTTTGCATGTGTGCTTGACTGGTTGATTGGTTTTGTTCCTTCACACATATCAGTTATGCAAAATTAAAACATCTGTCTAGTTCTCATCTGACACTGCGATCACCATCATTATATCTGAATGGTAGCTACTTGCCATGTTGAAGCAGGTCATGGCTTAACGTTGTACCCTTATGAATTCCTCTTTTTTTCATCTGCTATGTAAGGATTAAAATAAGCAAACAGATTAGTATATTATCTTTCATTAAGTAAGAATAATTCATTAAATAAAAACATTAAAGGAAAAAATTTAGATCGATTTCTCTTTCTTGGCTGTTTTCTTAGCCTTGAGATCTCCACCCTGCATGCTTTGTTCTCAGGATCACAAGTCTTACTAGAACTGGAAAAAGTCTTTAACCTTTGGAGATACGGTGGGGATAGATTTCATTAGATGTCCAGGTCTCTGGGGAGAGGAATTAGATTGATTTTGGTTTAGAAAAAGTAAGATTGCAGATGTGAAAAATGGAGATTGAGTAAAATAATATATTTGCTGGAATATTTGACTCTGCAAGAAGCAGAGATAAGAATCTCACCAAAAAAAGTCCTTTAAAGTAGGAAAAATAATTTTAACAGTAAATCTGTAAGCTTTTATTTATTTACTGCAAATATACTAGGATGAAAATACTAAATTTTAACACAGCGTGGGGATTATAAGGGTACATTAAGAAGGCACTCCTTTATGAGGCAAATCTTCCCTCCCACATGTATAACATCATAGGTTTTTTTCCTTTACTATCTTTATACTTGAGATACATTTTAAATATACTTGGTGTACATACATTTAAAATATTTACTGAAACTTGGCTAAAGCACAACCATGTTAAAATTATGAGCACATACTGGAGGAATGATTAGAAGAAGGGGAAAATCATAAGGAGATTAAAAGCTATGAAAAAGCAAGATTCAAGGAAGAAGCATGTTCAGGTGTGCTGAAGGCACAGGAAGGATGCAACTGAAGTAATGGCTCTGTCACCTGGCGAGGAAGAGGTCATTTAAGCGAAGTGCTGAGGACAAAAGGTAGATTAGATAGGGACTGGGTGGGGATGAAGGGAGAGGAGCTCCAGACATCCATTAAAAACAATGTTCTGTGAATTTAAGAGATTAAAGCAATAAAAAGGATGGTGTGGTCATTGGAGAGGTAAATCAGGTCAAGTGTGTTTCCTTTTCAGCCAGGAAAACTAGGACATGTTTACCTTGCAAGAGAAGAGTACCAAGAGAAACTGAAATGTTGAGGAGAAAAGTAAGGGAGAGGGAAAGAAAGGCAAAATACAGATTAGCATGAAATTCAAAAAGACCCAGCTACCATGTCCATGGAAGCAGGGAAAGAGAAGGCAGGAGTCCACAAAAGAAGAAGTCACCAATAATCTCATACTAAATATTACAAAAAGGTCAAGGTACTGATTTTCAGTTTTACCTAGTCTTTGCATTTACTTTGTAGCTTTAAGTCTTCAAAGGTAATTAGTGAGGGACAGTGAAGTCAGGCGAAACACAGAATTTAGAGGGTGTGAGCCAGCTGCTGACCAGGCTGACAACTCAGTAACAAAAAGACCAAAAGTCATTATCAGATGAGGCTAGTGGAAATGAGGGACATAGGGAGCATGTAGCTAATGCAGGTCTATCTGAAGTTAAAAGTGAAATCACTGTTATCAAAAAAAAAAAAAAAAAAAAAGAAAAAGGAATATGCTAGAACTTCCAAAATCAGGCCTGAAAAGTATATTATGCAAAATTGTTAAAAAGTGCACATACAGTCAAATTGCTGAATATTCACAGTATGTCCCAGTGATTTTAATTTTCTGCATATTTTACAATGTAGGTTATCCAGGGAAAAAATAACTCTCCCTATCTGTATTCTAAAGATATAGAAATATATATAAAGATAGCTATGTTTCTTACTGGAATTAGAAATTACTAACAATGGAAACACTAACACCATCAAAAAGATTGGATTTTTTACCTGAATATCACCCAAGATGCAGTCTCATTTATGTAAAATATAAAACCTGTAATTCCCGTCTCTGTGTAAAGGAAAAATTAATTTTTCCTCTTCTGAACACAAACAATGAATAAAGATAAATTTATTACTCTAAAAGAACATTTACAGTATTGCAAAACTAATTCATGCCTGAATATTCAAACATCTCTGCATATGCATGCTTTACCGACATGGTAATACAGTTATTTTTTTCCACAGAAACCCTGCTGCATTCAATCATATAAAGGGCGGTGCTTGTTTAATGACAAATTACTCAATATCCTCCTTCCTCCTCATCGTTACCTTCAAACCATTCTTGGAAAACAAACTGCAACATTTCACCAGCTTTTTTGACCCTTCATAGCTATCAATAAATTAATTTCTGCACCACTATGAGAAAAGAGTGCATTACTGTCGCATTCTACAGAACAGAAATATAAGCACAGAAAGAAAAATAGAAGTATCTTCTAAATTCTTCTAATGTTTTTATGAAATGCTCATAACAAATATGCAAATGCAGCAGAACTGAAACTATGAACTTCTTAATGAATTCCAGTATTTCTACAAAATTAATTAAAATAACATTAAATCTATTGGTTTAGTACATTTTATACACTTAATTTCTACGATTTTAATAACAGTAAGTGGGACAAAATAAATCAAATTAATCATGGCTAAAAATATGAATTATTCACAGATTTCTGAAACAGTAACTGACAACAGTAGCAATTTACTGTCTACAAACTACATAGTGAGACACTGTGCTTGAAAAGTATGTCTGTCTTCTAACATCAGAGGAATGGTGAAACATGGACTTAGAAGTGCCTTCAAATAAATAGTCTTCTACCCCATTCTCTTCAACCTTTCACTCAAGTCTCTACTCCTTGCCTCAGACTCAGGCATTTCTCCTTACATGCTTTACCCAAACACCACTTTTCTAGGTATCATACCCTGTTTCCTAGTTTCTCGCTCTTTCTTATACAGTCATTCCCCCATTTTTGTCCCAAATTCCTTGATCCATGTTCACTTGCCCAGATGCCCCATTTCTGCATCTGCTTTACCAAAACTGGCTCCAATAGTTGCGTTCCTGCTCACATCTCCCCTTCAGGCACTACCCATGCCCACCCACTAACATCAGTCTCAGTCCCTTTGGTCCCTTTGTCCCCTGTCTCCCCATCAGACCCACCCTCCTGAATGCCTTCTACCCTTCTCTTCCTCCTCTTGCTCAAGTTTCTCTCTCAGCTTTCCAGTGGGATTTCAAGGACATCTCCCATGTCTCCCTGCCCCAACTCTCACCTCCCATGAAAAGGGTGAACATTGCTCCCTGAGTGTTCCAGTCCCTTTAAATGTTGTCCATTTCCTCACACCACCCCAGGGTGCCTCAGGGTGGGCTGTTCCCCATGGCCTCTCCACTGGGACCCACAGACCTCCCCTCCTAGTCACACTTCAGAGAGAAGTATCAGCGGCTGCAGGAGAGAGGGAAGGAGACAGGACCCTCCTACAGCCTTTCTCTGCTGCAGAAGTGAAGAAGTTCATGTAGCTCCATGGTAACCCTACAGAGATGGGGTGGGTTGCTCTGGAAAACGGGGAGGCCATGCAGCAAAAATACCAAATTGCTGAGATCAGACCTGGGCAGGTACAGCAAGAGAGCAAGAGGACTGCAATCAGTAATATTTCATTATTAATAGTGTGAATATCTAATACACCAGATTGTCATCAGTATTATGTACACCGAGAGTGAGGATATTAATGTATTGTCTTATAATGCTGCCCGTTACTTAGGGCAGGAGGTTCTTAACTGCCAGCACAGAAGAGTTTGTCTCCTCCATTTACTTGCTTTTGGTTCAGGTGCCTGAATCTAGACTCAGCATGACCCAAGGAAAACCTCCCTCCGCCCCAGCAGGCCACGCTCCGGGCAATCCAGAGCTCCCACCGCACCAGTGCCGGCTGTGCCTGGTGCAAAGCTCATGCCTTCATCAGCCGGGCTGCAAAGTCCTGGGGAAGGCCAAGAGTACAAAATCCCAGGCAAGGTTCAAGTCTCTCCTCTGTAACATGTGCTAGACCTTTCCAACAGCTGCCAGAACTATTACTTTTAAGCAGGTAAAGCTGTATCTTTTTCCTTGCTTTTTGTCTTGAAATCTGCTCACCAGTTTGGACAATGAGTCAAAACCGCCTTGAGGCGGATTAGCAGTTGAGCACTAATCCCTGTGCCACAGAGACTGGAAGGTAAGCAAGAAGGTGAGGAGAGAACTTCCTCTATTTTACTACAGAGGAAATTCCATTTTACTCTGTACATAACACTTGTACACCTATAAAACCTATGCATCCTTTTCAACCGTAGTGGCTACATTCTGGATTAACTGGTCAGCTAAAGAGTCCCAAGAGGTTTCTTTCACATCAGCTTTACATAAAGACACAATGTTTTGTTTCTTTGTTTTCACTTAAATCACTTGGTTTCAGGATTAAGGGGTGCACGGGCTGGAAATTAAGGGTTTTTTTCTTCTTTATAGTTATGTTTGGATTACTTAGCATAGTAAGAGAAATGCCAGGGATTTTACTTCTTTTGCTAAAATAAAAATAAGGAAACATAAAGCACGTCCTCCTCAAGTCTAGCAGGCTGGTGTTGGTCCTCACAGCATTAATATTTTGTCTTCTTCCGACAGCTTTCCCTTTTTTCAGCTACTGAGTGTATGCTATTTTCTGAAGCACATTTTCTCTTAATCATTCCACTGATTTATATCAATAGTTTTGGTACACGTTCCTCAGTCACAAAACCTAACCTAAGATCCCATAATCACCCTGCTATAGGCATTCTGCTTCGTCTACATGCTCATGAAAAACTAACTTAGAAATTTCCAGATATTCCCATTGTTGTCAGTAAACTCTAAGTTGTCTTAGAAAAAGAATGAGCTTTCTCTCTAGCCCCACTGTAAATTTTAAGATAATAGTCTATATTTTTTCATTTAGTATTTGCAGGTTGAATAATTTAAAGTAGACCTGTCCTATGACTCACTAATGGTTAACAATTCAAAAAGCAGTAATTAATATTCTGCAAATTCTACTGACAATTCCAATTATATAGCATTGTATTCTCATTTGACTACATCTCAGATTATGAAGTAGAAGGAAAGGCTATACTGCCTATTCTCACTTTGTTCTGGGCTCAGGAGGAATAAAAGGGTGGCTATATATTTATATTGTTGTGATTCCATGATCTGTAACTCCATGGCTGGAATGTAAATGATCAAAATTCTAATTTCAGACTTTCTAAAGTTTTGCTTATCTTCCCCATCATTAAGAATAAGAAAGGCACTTGGGGACCTCCATATAATTTGGCATTATCAGTCTATTTTCCTCGACTAGTTTTGATATGTATGATCTAAATCTGCTGAGACTGGTCAAAAAGAAAAGGGAATTATGAAACTTTAAAATGAAAGCTCAAAATTCAAAACACACAAACATGTAATAAAAACAGATATTCTGACAACCAAATAATATTTTTAAGAATATATATTTTCAATATGTGTTTTCTGTGAGTCAAATATCATATCTTCAATATGAATCCAGAAATTTTTTTTTAATGACTGTCTTCATAAGCTACTAGTTACATTTCACTACATACAGTGAGCAAAAAGCAGGGATTCTACTCTGTGTGTGTGTGTGATTCAGCTTACTGGATGAAGACTTGCTGACTTTGTGAATTTATTCTTCTGCATTACGCTAATTTTTACTCTGCTGTTTGCCTGGCTCAGGCATTTGTTGTTTTGTTAAGCAGAATAAAGCAAAAAAGTTTTCTTTCAGTATTTGAGCATTATTTCAAGGAAGTTGGTACAATCTGGAATCCGAGAACAAAGCTACAAAACTGTCAAACCTGAAAAGTTCCACATCAGTTTATCAAATGGTTAAGATCAAAGTATTTACAAGGAAAATGTACATCTTTTCATGTATTTTCAGCTATAAATACCAAGAAATAAAAGTTGTCAATAAGATAAAAATTGGTAGAAGTTTAAGAATTCAAGTCACTATTTAATCTCACACAAACATTAAAATCTCCAGTGAAGTCAGCAGAGTTATTTCCAACTTATGTCAGTCAGTGCTCTACCTATGAAAAGTAATTATTTTGTCTTCCAGCATATCTAAAACAAACATGAAAATATTTCATAATTATAATAGAGTCTTACAGTTATTTTAATAATTATTAGAAGAACAACATACTTTGTACACAATATTGCCTAAAGTTCAGGAAGAGCGCCAGTGTTTTGAGGAATTTGTTGGTACTTCGTTCATATCCACTGATACATTATGCTGTTTCTCAAAATGTTTTCATGAAGTTCTTATATTTCCACTAAGTCCTAAGGCAGCATAAAAAGATAACATAACCCCAAAATAAATATGTAGCCCAAAGTCAACTAACAGAATTCTGGGTACCTATAAAGTGTCCTAAATATTCATTAACTGCTCCTAACCTCCTATTCTAATAAATACCTGTTAGAACAAGTGGTGACATTTTATATGGAGGCACTCATTTTGAAATGCTGAGGAGGTAAGCAATCACCTTAGACAAAGGCCTTTTATTCTCTTTTTCATAGAAATGTTCATGGCTTTTTCAACAAATATGAGAAAATACAATTATTTCACTGTATTATGAAGAGGACAGTATGTTCTCTTGGTATTTAGATCAAACCAACTGTTAAAAATAAGACCTAATGTAAACATAATACTTTGATTAGTAATAGAGAGTTGCATTGTCATGTTTAAACATTCATTAATTTTCTTCATAGAAAAGGATTTTCTTTTATATTTGTGATGGTTTATGGCCTAATGTTAACCATGTTTGTTTATTCTGTATTTCACAGTGTAGAAAAAAATTAATTTAAATAACTGACTGCATTATTTACTTATATGAGAATAAATATACAAGCCTGAATAAACCCACTGAGGGTTTTAAACAATATCACTATTTGCCTGTAAATATATCTCACTGAAACACTAACCAAATATATTGATGCAAGAGAAACATTTAGCTGGTATTTGCATCCTCTGGAAATTCTGGCAATTTTTTTGCTTTTTTACTGGCATGTGATTTAAGACCTCTACATTTAACTTAGGAAAAAAACCTAAAGAAGTGACAGAAGTATGTTCCCCTTACCACAATAGTTTACATGCAGATCCAGTGGTGATGAACATAACTTCTCAGAAAGGTATCTCCAGGTGTCACCTCATAGTGTAGATGTCAGTGCTGCTCTACCCTTCTCACATAAATTCTTGGCTAAAATGTTGTCTCAGAGTAGCACAGGCACTTGAAAAAGCACTGCACTTTGCTTCAGAAGCCTTTTGTTGCATTCTGATTAAGTTTGCTTAAAAGGCAGAGGTTGAAAATGCCATGGTTACACATCAATTTGTATTGAGGACTGGTATTCCCAGGGAGGTTGAGTATCCTTAAGCTTGAGTGCAGAGACTTGGGGTTTGGGCTTTTTTCCTGAATTTTATGAAGTTTAAGTCTTACTTTGTGATGCCTGGTTGCACATTTTAGAGTAACTACAGTAGAGTTAGACAGAATACAAAGAATAGCAACCAAAAAGGATAAAGAGGATAAGATGTGTGAGGAAAACTGAGAGATAAAGGAACAGAGCGTAGTCTACAAGACCTGAAAACTCCAGGGGAGGGATCATATCTTCAAGGTAACAATACAAATGAAGGAAATAAATGACTCCATTTCTGAAACAGTGAAATAAAGAACAATGGCCCACAGAAGAAAAAGTGTGGACTGGGATAAATTAAAAAATAAGAACATCATAAATGAAAGTGGAGAAGAGTCATCATACAAAAATATTTACGGTATAGTTGTAGTCACTTAACTGACAATGTTAGTTGTCTGCAGTGGCCAGGACCACAGACAGGAGACCTTCTCTCTCGCGTTCTGAAGTCAACAGATTAATCGTCTATGGGCATGATAACCTTCAAACCATGAGAGCTCCTACTGGGAACAGCAGCATCTCTAGGTTTTTGGTAAATAAAGATTAGTTTTAAGGACTTGCTTTTTACTTCAATCAACACAACAAAAAAAAAAAAAAAAAAAAAAAAGCATTCCCAAAATGTAATGACAGTTCATGACCCATTTCAGAAAATCATCTGAAACCACTTTGATTTAATTAATTAAACTGTGGCATCTTTTGGAGACTAAAGCAAAACTGATCTCAATTTTATAGTTTAAAAATTTTAAAAGAATATGTTTTCTAATGATTCTCTAAAGACTGAATACTTAAATACAGCCCTGAATGCCTCTCTTATTTCATCATTAGATATTTACAATACTAATGTTTCAACAAAACCGATACACAAATGTGCTATTATGGACTGCATGTTCCTTTATCATGATGCCAGTATTTATATCATGAGGGCTATGGGGAATCAAAAAAAAAAAAAAAAAAAACCACCCAAACAACCTGATTTTTACATGCCTGTCTTTTCTGGAGCTAAACTTTCCCAAACTGACACCTCAGAGGCAGCTCACTTCTAAAAAAAAAAAAAAAATTATTCTAAAAACCTCTGACGGTGCAGATTTATCTGCTTATATTTTCTCTTCAATATTATATTGAATTTTCTTATTTTCCCTATGGAAAAGATATTGAGCTGTTCAGACCTTTAAATAATATAGCACACAGCAAAGAACCACAATACCTGTCCTTAAAAGAAATAAAAGTTTTAAGACATACCTATTACAATATTTGTGCAATATTATTCTATCAAGATATCTAACCTAGACAGTCTTGCAGAACATCTTAAAGGGGTACTTATCACTAAGGCACAAAAAGTCAGTATTACAGGAGACTCTCGTGAATGCTAAAAAGTTATTCTCAGGTTAATTTACAGCTGGCCAATAGTTACCTGTCAGGAAGCAGAAAAGTCTAGGTTACAGCCTCACTACAATCGGCCTTAGTGAACGGGGGGAGCACACAGCTGGACTGTGCAGGCAGGATGCTGGAGAACGAAACGTGAAGCAGACCGAGAGCTCTGCTGCGCTTCCTTCGGCTCCCTGTGCATCCACACCAGCACCACTACCTCCACTGATAAATATGAGATATTTATTATGTAAAGTAACTGCCCAGCTGCTGTTCACTCTGTTGAATAATAAACTAGAGCCTTCTAAAGTCACTTTAATGCTGAATGAGATAGTCCACATATGTTTAAATATGCTTAAATTTATGTATGTTCACTTCACATCTTGAGTGTCTAAAATAATTTTAATTAGGCTTATTGACTTTACCCGTGAAGATGATACATCTGATTTCTCTGAATCTTGGTCTTAGTAAGACCAAGCAGTAAGGTGCGTTTATGTTTATTCTCCTTACAAAAGGGTAAGTGTCAAAATAGTTAATCCCAAAATTACCCTCATCGGTAATGAGTAAGATACAGAAAACTTACAAGACTGGATCTGAAAAACAATCATGACACGCAGTTTAAACCAGTATCAATAGAAAAACATATATAGAAAGAAAAGAGTATAATTTAAAAAAAGAAAAAAATCAAGCATTCATACACTTTATCTGAGGGGAAAATTTTATGCCTCAAAAATCCTGTTATTCAGGAAAGATATTTCCTTCCCAGTTTTTGGAATAAATTGTTTATTATTACTTGTTAAAGCTGCAATTACTATGTGTGCCAGCTATATTGAGGAAAACAGAAAATCTATTTTCTTGAGATTAAACTAATATAATTTTCTATTATTTTATACTCACAATTTATTCTGAAAATAACACAAAACGTAAGAACTTCTCCCTGTGTCAACTATTTTGATAAAACGTGGTATTTGATAGACTAGCAATGGGAGAGAGAGTTCTGTTTTGGCTTAAGAATTCCTCTGACAATATAAACAACGTTCAGCTGGCTATTTCAGGAGATGGCATAAAGAGACCTCAGCGTAGATGTTCTCACCATATTTTCTCTTGGAAGTATGAGGATTGTCCCCAAAGTCAGTAACATCTCAAAAAAGCCCTGATATTTTACTTACTACTAATGACTGATCGGTTAGTGGAATACCACTCCATTTTATGAATACTACAAGGTTTTGAAATATGTTAGCATTCCAACAACAGTAATAGGGGAAAGAAGGGAGCAGTGATCCAAGTCCTGAGTACATCTAGCTATGAATTATGGATTACGGAGTATTGTGACTCTCAATCAATTCCTTAGTCTCGCTCCACATCCTTTTTTACATTTAAGTTACAAAATTCCATCTCGGACCCAAGAAATGGTCCTAGCATAAAAAAGAAACGCACTTATGTAAAAGAAATTGTTTGATAAAATGGAAGTTTGGATTTCCTTGCTTAATTACTTGCTTAATTCTTAACTTCACAATCCTGCTTCCAACCTCACATATCACAATCATTTAGTATAGTTTAAATAAACGCCAAATAAATGGATAGTTCCTCTCTCAAACAGTCTACAGTTTACTGATTTATATATCATTTATAGTTTGTATGTGTTTTGTTATAGTAACAACTAAAGAGGGTTGCATGAGTTTTCACCAACTCTACAGAAAGAACAGGATGTGAGAAACGAAGATTAGGAACTGTAGAAAAAAAATAAAGGAACCATTTTTCAGTGATTCTGCCCTTTTATTCATAGAGAAAAATGTGTAACAATTTAAAGATTAGCCCATGGTTAGACTATAGCTCTCCACAATCTTCAGTACCTGCCTTTCAATTATTAATGTCTGAACAATGTCAGGACAAAGCATACATCTGAATGAAAGAAGGGAGAGATTGTGCTTGGTAGTTTGTTAACTATACTGGTAGTATGGATCATTCCCTTTTGAATTTTTTTGGGGGTAGGGACCATAAAAGAACTCCAATGCTGGCTCCAATGTAAGTAGCTGAAATGTCTAAAATTTGTATGTTGAGATCTGCGTGGTCCATTGGAATAAAATATTATTTAAAGGATGTGCAAGCAAGATTGGACTCAAAAGATAGGAATGTTCTATTTATTTTGTGAGAAGTACAGCATGTTAGCCATAAATATGGCATAAAAAGTATGCCAGCTGACCTTTTCTTTAACATAAATTTTAACATAAAATATGTTTTTGTATATTCTTTGCTGACATTTTGATGCATTTATTAAATATCAATATTTGCATCTGTGAGGGTTTTTTATCTAGCAGGATGTACATATTGCATCAAGTACAGATATACTAATTCTTGAACACTTACACTGGAGCTCATTTAGCTGTGTAAAACACTTCCTTTCATATATTGCTCATTCTTTATAATCTGCCCAGTAGCCAGCCAGCAGCAGCAGGAAGAAAGAGGAACTCATTTCACAATTAAACACTAGGTAATAAAATATCGCTAGGGATTTCCTCTAAGGTTTGTATTCCTTGTAAATCTTGCCCCTGATCTTACTCTTAAGAATAATTCCATAATTACAGGAATTTGTCTACTCTGTGTATCATTATTTCAACTATTTGAGCTTTCTGAAGTTAGCTCCTACAGTGAAATTATCTTCTATGCAGTATCTTCTGAAATGCTTATCACCATAGTATTTGAACACTTTCACTAAACCACACAGTGTCTTTACCCAAAATGATGCATAGCTAAGGAAAAAAGTTTTTAATGTACTAAAAGTACATTTGATCATAACTTCATTATGGAAACACACCTTCTGGGAAGCAAAGATCTATCATTTTCTATTTACATGCTGATTTTTTTAAAACCAGGCTTTGGCTTATTCTGGTTCAATTCCCAGACGTATGTAAAAAGTTCTTTTAAGCTGTATATTGTTGTAAAAATACATTACTCTCTGTCTCAGAGGAGACAGTCTAAAAGAGTAAGTTTTGGGGGAACTTTTAATAGCTACTCTCAGTTGTGCCACTGATCTACTCTTTGTCCTTGGGCAAGTAAAACCTGTCTGCCTTGGAATTCCCCATATATTAACTCAATTACAAGCAATCATGGGAATGCAGTTTTGATTTTTCTTTTGAATTTTCTGCTTTTTTAATCATGAGAGGTCCATTTCTTTAACTGTATAGCTCTCTTTATTTTACAGTGCACATGCCGCTCTAATACATAAGCGGCTCTAATTGTAATTTTTGTACAGTTATGTCTTTGTAGACCTTTCAAAAATATGTTGGTTTTTCTTCTTCTTTTTAACTAAGCCAGAGATGATACAAACTTAAACACTACGGTATGTGATTTTAGCAACTAAAGGAGATTCACTACAAACTTAACGTTTACTGGTACTTTAATTTTTCAAGCTAGATCAATGTGGAAACAAATGAGTCACTGTCATTCACAAGTGTTCCAGGAGCACATCCCTGGCCCCTCCGGAAAGAAAGTATCTGCAGCCAGCTACGCTGCAATCACAGTCAAAAATTCAACAGGAAACAACAGAAATAGGGCAGAACCAGTGCAAGTGGGAGATCCCATTGCTAGCCTTTCTGAATTTGGCTTTCCTTTCTAAATCTTATCCATGGGAAAAAAGTGATTTTGACCAAATGAAAAAACATCAACATGATTTTAAATTCATATTCTGTTTTCAGTCTTGGATTACAAACAGCTGCAGTTACTGTATGTTCTACTACTGATGTTCACAGGGAGGTTTTTATTATATTTGACTGCATTTGATTATTACTTCCTAACACCAAGACATCTGCATGCTATAAAAAAATCACTCGTAAAATATGGCTCAGCAGTGTATGAGCAGAGGTTGCCAAAACCAAGTTCTACCAGTGTAGTTGATAGATATGGTCTTAAACATTGCTGTTTCTTCTTTCTTTCATGAGGGCAGTGGAGATCTATACAAAACTAGCAGATAAAGTACAGGCAAATCCCTAAAGGAAAGAGGAATATGCATGCTTCACAGTTCCACAGGAAATTAGCATCCCTAGATAAGAATATTTTCCAATCTGTATTTTGTTTCAAAATGTACAATGGTTCAAGTATTGGGGATACAAACAGAATCATAGATTAAAGTAAGTCGGACATTACCAGTTTCTAAGTTTTGATGAGTTCTTAGTTTAATGTGTATGTAATACCTAAGTGTTCTTATACGTTAACTCTACTGCTTAATTTCTTATTTAAAGCTTTTGTTGTTGTTGTTTGGGCAGTGGGTTTTTTGTTTTGTTTTGTGTTGGTTGGTTGGTTGGTTTGGTTGGGGTTTTGTCATTTTTTTTTTAAATGAGCCACACTCAGGCTTCCTTCTTAAAATGAAGTTTCCAGAAGTTCATACTTCATGACAAGCTTTACAACACTGAAAAAACCTCACGTATCTAGATTAAACACCATTTGTTATTTAAATCCGTTATGCACTGATTAAAGGTAAGAAAACTGAGTGATTTTTAATGTCATTTTAACATCTACTGCATATATAATGGGCACTGAATATAAAGGAAGAGGAAAAAAATAAGGTTTTCTTCGAGGCTTTGAAACTGAAACAAAAGCTTGAAAGGTACATTTGTTTACTAAAAGCTTTTTTTTTTAAATACTTCTTTTTGCCTAGTGATGAACAAATACACTAACAACTTAAGAAAAACGCAACATATTCTAATATATTTTCCTCCTTAGTTCCCTCTCTTTAATTTAATTTTAACCTTGCTGGCTCAAGGTTGATTTCTTTTTATTATTTTTGTAGCTATTTAATATATGGGAGTACCCATGCGTGCTTACATTTGTTTCTCTAGGATGGTTCTGAAGTGCCTATGGGCTGTACATTTACTTTCTGTTTGACCTCATGCCTAGCTTGTTAATTTGCTTTCCTTCAGGGGCTTTCTTCTGCTTTTATTTCTAGTTTACCCTAAACTAATTGAAATGTAAATTACATCAAGGATATGAAGTCTGGAAAAAAAGATCTGCCTTAAAAATAGTAATACATTCATGTGTCATGGACAATCTGTGCACACGGAGCAGCAAAATTTATGGAAAGAAATATTTTTCCCATCTGCCCACTCCTGTAAAAAAAGTTCACTTTAAAGAGATCCTAGAAAGACCAATCCAGAAAGGGCAGAAGAAGAAAGACATTCATAAAATACACATATTTCTGCCAATAACTATCTGAATAACTTGATACTGAAATTATACTGCAAAATTTAACAACTACTTCACTACATAAAAATTAAACAAGAGATTCCGAAACAGGTAATTTACAAGAAGCAGCATCACATGGAATAGTCTGCAACAGATACAAGTTAGAGAGACAATTTTTCATTTTTCAACACTTTTTTGAAAGAAAAGTCAGCATCATAGCTGAATCTGGAAAAAAATCTCAGAAAAAAAATCTCAGAAAAAAAATCAATGGATGAACTGTAAATAATCATATAAAGTTTTATATGTGAATTTTCAGAGAAAAGTAAATCACCACTTGTAGAACAAATTTCACATAGGGTGTTTTGTGCTCTGACATCTTTGTAAATTTGTTAGGATTCAAAACTCAGCAAGAGCACTGTAATTAAAATATGTAAAGTTTTCAGTTGGATTCCAGAAAAAGCGTAGCTCATAGATATGCCTGTGATGTGGCAAGCAACATGAACAAATATGCTTGCCTTTTGAAAAGCATGCTAGGGCTGCATGAGATTAAACTGCTTTGCGAAGGTTTACAAGCTTCAGCAAATTCTGTGTATCACTGGTAAAGAGTATGACAACAGTGTTTCTGGCTTGAAGACCACAGAAAGAATGGATCAGCAAAGGTGAGGGTATTATGGTAAACCAGCCCCACACATCCCATTACGGAACAGGCTGCAGGTGCCATATAATGGAAGTGTATGTATCACTGTACAGTGATATTAATACCGAGAAAAAAAGACATAGTGAAAGGTAGCTGGGTTAAATGTGTATAGAAGTGTCGATTAGGGAAAACACATTGGGAATTTGCAGATTGCAACCATACATAAGAAGAACATATTAATGAGAGAAAATTATGTCTAATTCTTTGTTTCACTAAAAGGATTGTTCCTCTTTGAAATGTGTTTAAAAATGCAGGAGACAGGCGGAGGGATTTCCAGCTATCACTTAGTAAATCAGGAAATTTCAGCACAGTATCATGCAGAACTGGAAAGGTCCACCTACCTGAAGTCAAACGTTGTTTTCACTCAAACAACATTAACACTGTCTGTTTCTCTTACGCTAATTAAGTGTTACATTTAAATGACTATAAACCACCTAGCACTATTACTAGAACAGAAGACTAGCAAGACTCCTTTAAGGCTAGAGACAAGTATTTATTTAGAACTATAGATGCACAGTTGAATTCTGGAGAGATATGGGAGGAATAAGCAATCTCACAAAAGAGTGACAGAAAAGCAGAAGAACACATTTCAGAGCTAGGCTTTGGACACTTCCAACACAAAGGAAAAAATAAACTCTCTTTGCTTTGACTGTTATTGCCTGTAATATCAGTTAGGATGGAACTCTGAAGAAAATCATTAAGTTGAGCAAGAATGCCTGGGACACTGCGTTTTCAACCCTTTTATCAATTTAGCACAGAGAGAGGAAAATATAAGATAGAATTTTACTTAAAGGCACCATGTTATTGATTCTTAAAGTGTTTCAGGAAAAAAAAACCTCTAAAAATTTATGAAATTCACTTGAATACTGAGAAATACAGGAGGTAATATTTCATACTTGCCTCAGAAAAAGTACTGCTTTTTAAGAAAAACACTGATGCTTGTTTTGTGTAAGCAGAATTCAATCCACATTAAGCAAAGGAATCCATGCCCCTGGCACACAGCAGTTGAGGTTTTACAACACTCTTCCTTCACAGTAAGCTCTCCTAACTGACATAGGGAAGGTGATGAAAATCAGTGTCCTTTCTTTCTTCTGGTCACAATGTTTTCTTATAAAGCTGTCTCCCAGACATTCTGAAGAATACATTGTACATATTCTCAAGGATTAGTAGAGTTTTTACAGTCTCCAAATTATTTGTTTCCTATTTTTTTAACACTGTTAAATATAAGGTGAGGCTTCGAAAAAGACAAACGGTAGTTAACCTGAAACCTTCAGTGAAAGTCGGACATCTGCATTTTATGGTTCAGAAACATCCCCCACATCCAGTTTTGAATGGGTCTGATTACTTAAAATGCGTGCTATAGCAGTACTTAGTTTCCCACATCAGAAACTGCTCCCTATAGCGTAGCTAGTATAAAAATGCTAAAATGACAGTCTTTATCCCAAACAGATTCTAATCTAGTAATGAACACTGCAGGACGCAAAATTGGTAATTTGCAATAAACAAATATGGTTAAGAACTGGTATGGCAAGGGAAAAAGGTAGAAGAGTTCCAAGGTTACAGTCTGAAGAGTGTAACGATTTACTACCTTTAAGAGAAACGTTATGAAAAAGAAACGCATTGCAGGATTTCATCAAATTGACCACAAAATACCTAAACTGTATGGTCTTCACCAAAAACAGTGTGAGATTTTTTTTATTAGGACTGCTGTGTTAACCTATAACTTACACAGCCTTAAACTAATTTCTGATAAAACTCTGGTAAATATTAAATCTAACCCCCAGGATGGTGGAGACACCTGGCTATGGATGAATTTGTGGGGCAGTGACTCTCAAAAGCATGATGAAGAAAACCCTGACTACATACTGTGAATAACTAAAAAGACAAGTCTCCTTCTCGACACGACTCTGGTACACTGCCTCTTTGGACAGACTGTTTTGGCTAGACAGTACAATTATTTTCTTATGACTGCCTGCCTGTGATTTATAGTTCTGACTGATCTCTGTTGAAAGTTCCAGAACAAGGAAATGAGCAGAAGGAAAACACGTATTTTGTTCGGACAGTCTTAGCTTAGGCAGAATTGAAGATTATTTTGGTGAAATTACAAGAATCAAGCTAGTATAACATGAATCATTCCAATTTCAAAGGAAGGGCGTTTACCAGCAGCTAGCAGTTGCTAGAGATGGAAATGATAGTCTCCTTACCACCATGTCAAGAGTTATGCCTCATCTTGTAAGCAGCTGGAACTTTGTAATAACTGCAACCAAAACACCTGTTAGAATTAGGCTAAAGTATCTATTTTTAAACATCTGGCCATCATTCAACTTTTGGGATTCATTCAAAGTTACTTGGTAAAGGAGTAAAATTCCATGCCCAGCCTTGTAGCTGGTTTGGAACACTTGCACAGTAGTTTTAATTGGGCACCTAAAAATCAACAAATCACGGACATTTCTAAGGAATGTGGAAACTTGAACTGCAGAGAATATGGATGATAAGTCTGGATGCCCTGGAAACTTTTAGCTTAACTTTCACCGAATACCCTACAAATGTACACACACTGCTATCCAGAAAATCTCAATAGTAATATGATATTGCCAAATATCTCTCTACTTTCTGACTTGTCAGACAGCAGTGCCTAATGTCCTACCACACATAGTAAAGTGTATTCTCACACCTTTCATCTCATCTGCTTCTTCCTGCTGGAAACCCAACTTTTCACCCCAAAGGCTCCAGGCCCTCCTCTGGCTTGGAAAAATCCAGCCCCATGCCTCATGTCCCATCTTCCCTCTCCCATGATGAAGTTCAGGACCCGGAAAGGGACATGAAAGGGAAAAAGTGCATCCGCCCAAAAAAAGTGTGAAATGAAAAGACCAAAGTTTTGCGCCCAGTCATCATCTTATCCCTGCTCTCCACACACATTTAGTTATGAATGTCTTACCTTTTCTCCTGCTACTTTACCAAAAATTAATTATTCCTCATTTTAGTTGCTGAAAATATTCAAAAAGAGCTATATAAAATCAGTGTTCCTAGTTTAATAAAAAATATTTATCTGAATATAATTAAATCTGTAATAGATTATGATGTTTGTCTTTCCCCCCCTTTTCATATTTGGAAGGTCAAAAATATATTCTGGATCACAGAAATGCTTCCTTTCGTAGTTTTCCTCAAATATTCTATAGTACATAAGCTAGTTTTACCCTAATCAATGCATACATTGGCACCTTTCAAATGCCTTGAGGGGAAAAAAGTCTGACCTCTTCTTGCAAATGCAGAAAAAGTCCATGAGGAGAGCAAATGGTTATCATCATACTCCCTACTGAGTGATTGCTGGTTACACCCATGTTTTGAGTACAGATGCTTTATCCCTGAGTTCACAGTTAATACAGAAATACAGAATGAAGACTCTCAGCCGTTACAAAACAACAGAACCCCGACAACCCGGGCAGTATCAGTAGGTGGCTGAGAGCTGGGCTTCTCTCCCGGTGGGTAAGACTGTGACAGCAGGGACTCAGCTGGCAGAACATCCATCTCCATGGCTGGCCAGTGGCCTGTGCCCAGCAAACACTAAAAAGAAAAAGCCGTATCCCAGCACATCACCAGTTAACCCTGTCAGCTTCCAGCCATTGGTGGCTCAAGGACTTCCCAAGCCAGTGGTTATATCATTTGTTTTTAATATCCGTTAATAGACTACTCTTTCATGTGCTTTTTGCACCCAGGCACTTTAACAATGCTCTGTAATGAACTGCTTCCTGTACCTTTGCTCTGTGATAAAAGATCTCTGAGGATGGTGACCAGGGTCTTACAGAAATCAAAGAATATCCTATTTTGTGATCAAGGATCTAAGCACAACCTTTATAAAAGCATAAAAACTTTATTTGTTAGTATAGGAAAGCAGTGTGAAATGAATGGAGACCAAAGAAGACTTTGATATCATATTCAAATCATATTCAATTATTATGAGGGGGTGAAATTTTATTAGTACTATTTCAGTTTTATATAGCTAAACACTCTATGATGTGGGAGGTACACAAAATATTTATGATGTGGGCCAGTATTATATGAATTTTAGATACTTTACTTTCAATGGAACAATGAAGAAACACCATGCTTTATTGTGAGATTTAAAGAAAAATAATTTGATAATTCTCTTCTGCCTAAATGTAACCTCATGCAGTACCACTCAGTATTTAGAAGCAATCTTAAGGAATTTTTAATTGAAAAATAATTCTGAATTATTTCAGGTATGACAGTGATTTTTAGCTGACATTTATATTAATAGCAATTCATTGCACTCTTTCTTTAAGACTGACTTGATGATTTTGATAACTAAGCAAGGCTTGACATGAGTGATATGATATAACAATACACATTTTAAAAACTGTCTAACATGTCTGGATCAATGAATGAATTTGACTTCTTTAAATCTTTATTAAGTACGTAATGCAGCATATAACTTTAAAACATAGTAAAGCATGTGCAAAGGAAAGATTCAATTTCAATCTCTGTCTCCAAAGACAGATAAATCAATGTATAAAACAAGGTAGAGGTGAGGAGAAAAATGAAATATCAGTGCAAACTCTGCTCTGAATTTCAATATGCTTACTAAATGACTCCTCTATATTTTGATGGGATTGCTTCAAGGACAGGTGCCTCTTATTAAAAGCAAACAGGATTGTCTGTTTCAACATGTTAATTCACAGCAGCTAATCTGAGATAACTGACAGAACATGCTTATCCCATGTTGTAATTCTGATAGTGCACCAGTGCTACTGCTGTAACCACTAGATATTAATAACAAGACGGTACTGAAGCATTCACAGAATCACAGAATGACTGAGGTTGGAAGGGATATCTTGAGGACATCGGATCCAAGCCCCTCCTCAAGCAGGGCCACCTAGAGCCAACTGCCCAGGACTGTGTCCAGACAACCTTTAAATACCTCCACAGAGGGAGACTCCACAACCTCCCTGAGCAAGCTGTGCCAGGGCTTGGTCACCCTCATGTTCAGATGGCACCTCCAGTGTTTCAGTTTGTGCCTGTTGCCTCTGGTCCTGTCACTGGGCTCCAGTGGGAAGAGCCTGGCTCTGTCCTCTTTGCACCCTCCCTTCAGGTGTTTATACATATTAATAAGGTCTCCCCAAGCCTTCTCTTCTCCAGGCTGAACACTCCCAGCTCTCTCAGCCTTTACTTATATGTGAGGTGCTCCAGTCCCTTAATCATTTTAGCAGCTCTTTGTTGGACTCTCCCCAGTGTGTTCACATCTCTCTTGTACTGGGGAGTCCAGAACTGGACACAGCACCCGAGGTGTGGCCTATCCAGTGCTGAGTAGAGAGGACGGGTCAACTCCCTCGATCTGCTGGCAATACTTCGTCTAGTGCAGTTGAGGAAACCACTGGCCTTCTTTGCTGCAAGGGCACGTTGCTGGTTCATGTACAACCAGGTGTCCAACCAGAACCCCCAGGTCCTCCTGCCAAGATGCTTTCCAGGACATCTTGGTCCCGGGCTTGTTCCTCTCCAGGTGCAGGACTTAGTACTTCTTCTTGCTGAACGTACTGTACCTATATGTTTCTATGTGTCTTCTAATTGATCACTACTTTTGTAGTCCCCAAAAGTATGAACAGAAGATACAGACAAAGGCTTTGAACCTGCAAACACCAGATGATATCAGAGGCCCAACGGCTATAAGCACAACTCATAAATGGTCAGTTACTGGTTAATAAAAGATCTTGAGAGACTCGGTAAAGATGTTTTAGGGATAACTGTTAAAAAAAGATCAAGCAACGACACTGTGTTATCAAAGGTATAAACATGACCCCAGGCAAAACTGCAATGCCCTGCAGCCACATTGCACATCTACTGATGAAGGACTGGGAATACAGACCACTTGCTGAAACTCTGCCTGTCATGGTTTAACCCCAGCCAGCAACTCAGCCCCACGCAGCCTCTCACTCATTTCCCCCCACTCAGTGGGACGAGGGAGAGAATCGGAAAAATAGGTAAAGTTTGAAATATAGGTAAAGTTTGAAAAATAGGTAAAGTTTGAAAATGAAGTAAAGCTCATGGGCTGAGATAAGAACAGTTTAATAGAACAGAAAGGAAGAAACTAACAATGACACTAATAACAACAAGAAAGTGACAATAATAATAATAAAAAGGATTGGAATACACAAAACAAGGGCTGCACAATGCAATCGCTCACCACTCGCACACCGATGCCCAAGCAGCGCTCCTCCCCCGGCCAGCTCCCCCAGTGTATATACTGGGCATGACGTCCCACGGTATGGAATAACCCTTTGGGCCAGTTTGGGTCAGCTGTCCCGGCTGTGCCCCCTCCCACCTTCCCTGTGCCCCTCCAGCCTTCTTGCTGGCTGGGCACGAAAAGCTGAAAAGTCCTTTACTTAGTCTAAACCCGACTTATCGACAACTGAAACCATCAGGGTGTTATCAACATTATTCTCATCTTAAACCCAAAACACAGCGCTGTGCCAGCTCCTAGGAAGACAATTAACTCTGTCCCAGCCGAAACCAGGACACTGCCCTTTTGCAATACTGCTTCTCCATAGAGAAAGCTGTTGCCATTGAATTTGGGACCCAGAGGATCAGAAGAAAGGTAAGCATAACAACAGAGAAACGGTGAATATGAGAATGTTTATCAGTTTACACTGTACTACTATTTAGAATTAACAATATTATTAGTTAAGACAATCCAGAATTTGTTAGCTTTTTTGCCACCTGCCTTCTCCTAAGGCCTGTGGCTTTGGGACACTGACCTAAAGCAGAAGAACTGCACACAGCACGCACATTTCCTGCAAGCAACAATTCAAATCTGTTTTCCCGTTTGGTGATAAACCACCAGCAGAAGAACACAAGAAATTAGATTATGTATCAAGAAGCAATGAGAAGATGGTGACCACTTATGAACAAAGCAAAGGAGCAAATAAAGGAGGAAGAAACCTCAGCCAGGTCAAGTCTGGACTCATATAAAATCTTGTCTATAAAACTTGCAGAGCTCACGCTGGGCTGAGGCTCTGCTTGCCCACACAGCCCAGAAGGATCTAGGGATTTTGGAGTGCAGGCAAACAAGATCCGAACATCAGAAGAGTCATGAATTGCAGATGGTAACATCTCCTTTGTTCCTGAAGTAAAGAGAATCCTCATGCCCCAAGAACCTAGTCTATTCAAATTAGCACTGCTTGAAGCAATTTGTACTAATCGTAGTTCTTTGATTAGAGTAACGTTGAATTCTCAACTTTGCATACGAGGTATTGTCATAAATTAGTTCTCATAAATTAGACAAGATATTTGGTTTGGTACCCAGCCCACAAGGACCACTTGTTAAATCTGAAAGGAACACCAAACCACACGGCAAATCAGAATAGCCTGCACTCCTTTTGGCTCTAACAGGGTCTAGTTTTAAATTAAAGTGCCTGTATCTTAATTTAAAAATCACTTACAGTCTTGAACATATTTTCTTCAACAATTTTATAATGCATCGTTATAATTACATGCATGCATGAACTCCTTAATCAGAAATAACTCAAGTCAATACAAATACTACAGATCAGACGGGTGTAATTCAAAGTGAAAAGCTCTCTTTCTACTTTTTTAACATCGCTATATCCTTTCTCAAGACAACAAATACTGGGTTTTAGCAAACACATTACAGGAAATTGGGATTTTAAAATTTAAGGCAACCTAAAGCACTAGTGGCTGGCACAATTTCTGGATACGTGGCAGAAAGTGAACGTGTGTTAAACACTGCACATTTGACAATTTTCAAAGTCAATGATTACGTGACTACCACCATTTCAAGGATTTGAAAATCCCTGAACTGGAATCTATTTTTAAGACTGAGATTATTATTTATATGTTTATACACGTATGTGTATATATATATTTAAGTTAGGAAAAAAATCTGTATTCTCACTGAAATTCAAAGTCAGCTTCAAGAAATAAATGATGGGGGTTTATTATAAATATTTTGTATAATCAAATATTTTGTAATACAGTTCAGACTCGGATGTAGAAATGGCTCTGAACTCTACTGCATACTTATGTAATCAATTCACATAGTGAATACAATAAACAGAATAGATACTTTTGTATTTCCCACTTCTTCTCCTCTGAGTTATAAATATCACAAAGTCTATTAACCTAAGACAAGAACATGAGGGGGAAGTTAAAAAGTACATTCCAGCAATATTATTTTTTTCCAAAGGGGAACAGTAAAGAAGTGCTGGTGGGGGGTTGTTTCTTAAGCTTCACAGGTCTTTGTTTTCTTAAATGACTGGGAAGACAGAGAGTAACTATGACAGGAGTCCAGCAGACTTGCAGGGTAGTTTAGCTCATACTGACATCAAAGTTGAAACCTTAAGCTATCACTCTTGCAATGAACTAAATAGACCTTGCTTTTCTCACTGGTTTTGAGCAGAAATTCTACTCAGAGAATCTGAGAATCTTCACATTGGAAATCTCAAAATTCTCTCTTAGAAAATTTTCATTTTAATAAAATAAGTTCTCTGGTGAAAATTCTTAATATAAAGAAGAAACCAGGAAAACTAAAGGCAACATTTCCAGCAAAATCTACTCAATAGTTTAAGGGAGTAACCCTCAACATACATTATTTCCTCACCTGCCACCAATTACAGTAACACAAAGGCAAAGAAATAGAAAACTATTTATATCATTTAAACAGAAACTACAAAATAAAAGCACACATAATGGTAGAGAGGGCTTTGGGCAGGCCAACTCCAATTTAGCCTTGTATATTTTATCAGAACTTTAATTGTCTTCCCTCAGGGACAGTGAAATACGGCACATATGACATCTTCTTAATTACTTCTTGGGCTTAGATTAGTTATTTTATTATGTAAAGTGTTATATTGTTAAGCTGTGTTTCATACAGATTTATAGATCATTAGCTAATTATATCTAGTATGAAACAGGGTAATTAAATTGTCATTAATGACAGTTAATTTGATGTTATTAAAAAAGTGATATATTTATTCTTAATTTTAATGCAGGAATGAAGTGCACTATAGCTTAGTTACAGCTATGCAAATAATTAAAATAAACTAAGAAGTCAGAAGTGTTCTAATAATAGCATCTTTTCCCCTCTTAAAAGCACATTTATTTATTTTGGTCTTAGTCTGAACTTCAATAACTTGCATTGTACTTCCTTAATTGATGAATAATTCAAGAAATCACAGAGCAAGTAGTACTGAAAGCACTGGAGATAAAATGTTCTGGTGTAATGTATTGCTTTAAGCATTTCCAAATAGTAGGGAACACAACTGCTCTCTCTCTGATACATCAATTCTATAATCTGTTATTTGGAAAGGAGTATTTCATGCAGATCTCCACCTCTTAGATGAACAAATATATAATAAATATAGAAAACATAATGCAACGCAGCACTTAAGACATTCTACATTGTCATAGTCATTGATTATGCTGTACTTTTCTGAGGAGCAATGCACTGGTCCTCCAGTTATCTTCCTAATTTCTAAATTAAAACTCTCTCTTAATCTGAATGTGTAAATCAACTTTACCTAAATGAAACGACCTGAACAAACTCTTTCCCTGTATTTACTATCTAACTCTTGCTGTTTATAAGGCCATGACATTACAGATCAGCAGAGCTCTTTCGGTCTGTACAACACCTTACGGAATCAGAGTCTGGCTGTGTGCACGCCCGATCCAAACACTAATTCTCAAAATTCCAATTTGCAATTCACTAATTCACTTATTTGCAAAAATGGAGATTGAAGTATCATCCCAGATGATCAAATGAAGGACAGCAATGTCTCTACTTTGGCTAATTATACCTATACATGTAAATTTAACCATTAAATCTAATTACTGGGAATTCACCCGTGAGGAATATATAAAAAAAGAGTTTCTACATAAAAAGTAACATTTCATATTATATTGAATATACATGATTAATGAGATCTGTCAAGGTGACCTCCGTAATACAGTTTCATCATGGAAGAGGCACATGCATCATGAAATCTCACCATGTCCCATAAATCCAGTAAAATATGCATGCTTAATTAAACTATGCATGTAAACAATAAGCAGGACTCAATAGTATAATTAATTATTGTTCAGTAATCAGGGACAAATGTTCAATAATCACATTAAAACAAACTCTTTTTACCATGATGCATAATCAAGAAGCCATGGGTATTTCTTCCCTTCTGTCAAATGCATCTCAGATTTTTCTTGTCTACAGTTTCAGTTTGCCCATCCAAAGAGGTTTAGTGCTTTCAGAAATACTCTTGATCTACAAGCATTCAGTTTTGTAACAATCTTCCGGTTGATATTAGGAAAAAATAGAATTTACTAAATTTCTAGAAAACTGAAAAAAATTCAAACATATGACAGCTGCAGTTCAAAATCTCTCATTAAACAAAATCTATCTGCATTTTAAAAAAAGTAATTTCTTAAGCAATGTTTTAATCCAAGACTTTGGCTAAGAACTTTAAAACTTTAGTTCTGCTACTGATGCTGAAGTGCAGAAATTTCTGATATAAACTAAAGCAAATGGATTTTAAAAATCCAACCAAACAAAAACAAACCCACAACATTTTTTCTCAATGTTAAATAGGCACAAGGGATCCCTATGAAAAAGAGAATACAGACTGTAATTCAAACATTCTTACCTCAGTTTTCAACAATAAAGGGGAAACTATATTTGCCAGGAGAATACACTTTAAGCATCAATGTTTCACAATGAAATTTTTGGTAAAATTATGCTTGTAACTTTTTAAATGAGAGAAAGCATCTATCTTTAGTGATTGCATGTAACTAAGGATGTAGCATTTCCCTTTTCAGAAAAGAATCTTTTACAAGCTGCTTAACAAACATTTCAGTGCTTAATATTAAATATTTGATTTTTTCATGCTTCTTCAATTACCACTGAACATTTTCATATAATACAATTTGACAGCAAAGACTGAGTAAGCCTGCTATAGTGTAGTTCTCATCCCAAACCAAAGTGGTCAGGTTAGGGGCTAGTAGAGAGGGTACTTTTTTCCCTGAATCACTGAGAGAAGTTCTTTTCACATTTTCAGAATTCAGGACTGTGGGCTGCAGTTTTTCTTTCATAATGCAACTTGAATATTTAGTTATTTTCTACCTAATAACTTGAAGCCATGAAGTGTACTTAAGTCAGCTAGAGAATGATGAACAGTAATATTGCAAATTTATCAATGAATCAAGCATGAAGAGGTCCTCCATGTAAAGAACTTGGTCATTGTGACAGCTGAAACTGGACAATAAACTGTATACTGTTGCAACTGTATTATGTTGAAATGCTTTATAAAGTAGAACCAAATCTAATTTCTTGAAACTTAATTGGCAAAGCAGTTGCAGCTTAGTTAATTCTGCAACTCTATCTACTGTGAAACTAAAAACATTTTCAAACACAAAACCCCCACTGGTTCAGCAGAAAAGCGTATGTTGGGTATACAGCAGGTCTTAATGACCTAACAACTTCAAAGCTTCTTTGGGATCATGAAGGCTTTGGTTCAGAATACTAAGTAAAGTTAGAACATTTCAGATTATAGCATATAATACAAATTAATCCCAGGGTAACCAGTGAAGCAACATTGCTGTTACTAGTATTTTCAAAAGCATGGGTTATATTTTGGTAAATCCATTTTACTACTCAGATTTATGGGCACATTTTGGAGCTAGTTCTTAGAAGGGAAAAAAATTTAAAAAGGAAAGCATATTAATAACGTGGCAAGCAAAGGAGAACTAGAAATTGAAGGCACTGCTATTTTCTGGAATTTTACCTATTTCTTTCCCAATATAATTTGAAGCAAAGGTAGTTTGGCCAGATCCTCATGCACTTCAAATGAGCATAAAATCTATTAACATCAACAGGGCTATGTTACAGAAAGATCCTCCTTCTTTACTATGGCCATGCAAGAAAAGACAGACACAAATGGCACCTTGCCTTACAATTTGCATCCGGAAGCCAGTGAGACACCACTGCGCAATACTGGAAAGATATGAATTGTAAGCACCACAAGGACAAAATAACAAAGGAAGGGTTCATAATTCACATGGCTTGATAGGGCTGGGCTACATGATCTGGACTTTAAATACTGCAGAAATCTGTAGATAATTTCTTGGGAAAACAAAGTTACCTACAGAAGGAATTTGGAGTTCATCTTTCTTTCCTGGACTGAATTCAGTCTACTGTGTGACTATCAGCAGACAAGGAAGAAAAAAGATAATGTCATCAATAAATGTCTGTGTTCTTATTTCCTTTTTCTGTGCAGGAACACAGAACTCAGTAGCAGATTTCTGTATACAAATCTTGGAGGCACAGTTTAGGACTATGTCTACAGAGTACACTCAGGCCCAGAAATACAAGAATACACAATACTCTTCTGAAATGCTTTGTTCATCTTACTATGATATTTACTTTTATAGCTTTTCTCACTTCTGAGTCAAAAGATTATAAAACACATTTTAAATAATTAAGACTAAATTAATGGTTTTATCATGCCATTGTAATCCTTTGTGCAGTGTTCATGTTAATTTAGTCAGTTAAAAGAGAAATTCATTAACTTATAATATGAAAACTAGATTTGTCACAGTGTAATATTTTCTAAAGTTAGTACTCATGAAATGCACTACTGAAGGTCATCTCAGAGATGAGCTCATAAGTGTTTAAGCAGCTTTGGAAACTTCAGCTTACATGCCATAATGTTTTTGTCCTTAAACTGATAGAAGAATCATTCACCTCTACAATGAATGTACGCACCTATATATATATATATGTAATTTTTGTACACATTAACATATACTTCCTTCTTGAGTCATTTCACCACAACTATCTTTCATTAGACAGATTCTGGAGGCACAAGGGCAAGATTGTCAAAGTCATTTAGGCACTTAATCGTGGAGTTCAGCCATAGCAAGGTCTTTGAAAGTATGAAAGTCACATTCCTACATGCAGGAAACTGTTTCTTAATAGACAATGGTAATTTTAATATTTTCATGTGAAGCTTCAGATGTCTAAATCCTCCTGCCAATCTATGATTCAGTGAGCTTCTGGTAATTTTTAAGTGCCTAAGATTTTGATTTTGTTATACTAGTTGTTTCCGCAGCATACCAGACAGCAGCACTGTATTATAAGAAATGCACAGTGTCAAGTATAGACTCTGACACACAGTACTTATCTCTCTTTTCTTATTTTAAGTAAGGAGAAATCTAACACCTTATAGTGACAACGTAAACTTGAACCCTGACAAGGTATTACCTCAGTGTGAGGTTCTAAACCAAATATAAACCTTCTACAAGAAAGCTGAAGTAGTTGATATAAATGAAAAGAAACATTGATATAAAGCAAAAGAAACAGTCAATAGCTACTTGTAAGCAGAAAACATTGCTCTGAGATGTAAACAGATACTTTGCATTGAAACTGATGATCCTGACACCGTATTGTTGTAACAAAAAGAACATATAAAACACAAAATATGGGGAAAAAATCTCAGGTAGCAAGGTTTGGGTTTGAACGGAGTGCACTGGGGTCTATTGGTATTCATGAAATCATAAAACTTCACAACTGATCACTCAGATTTGGCCAAATGAACATTTGTCATCACACATGTATTTTCTACTTCTTTCAGTCTTAAAACTAAGAATAAAGCTGAAGTACTTCGCAAATCCTCAGTGTATTGAGTTTATCCTGATATTCTTCCAATGCTTTCTCAACCAGAGATTCAAGAGCAAAAATTCACTAATAATCAAAAAGCGTAAGAGATGAGGGTAGGATGGAAGTGGGAAGAATGGTAAGAGGAAATTGGTAAGCATTACATTTTGCTAAAGACGAGCTTATTTGGTTTTGCTTCTGTATTTGTACGTTTGATCATCTGTTCAAGACACATCCCTAAACAAATCCAGATACCTCTACTGAAGCCAGTTACACTTTACAGAAATCATAAGATAATCAGGTCCTCATAAATCCTATAGCAATTTCCTGTTGGTGATTTTGTAAGTGGAAATTGAAAGAAATAAATATTACTCATATTTTTAATGCCATATTTATGAGGAGAGGAAGACCGGCGATGTAAGAACCCGTCAGTTTTCATTATACTGAACTGTCCTGCTGGAGATATATGCCCCTTATCAGCTGTGAAAACATGAATAAGCAAACTTGCAAGCTAGAGCTTTTATCGGACTGACCACCAATCGGAAATCAGCTTACTGAAAGGGTTTTACAGATCAGTAGAGCAAAGGTTTCTTAACCCTATTTAAACACGTTTGGTTAATAGAAAGAAATACTGAAGATGCAGAGGAAGGAGTTGAACTGTTTTCAGTAAGAAACCCAAATCAAAGTAACTTTGCAGAAATATTGTTGTTTGCTGATTCAGAAGTAAATGATGGAACCAGTAGGGGAAGAATGAAGAAGCAACAAATACAGTGATACAAAAGATGATATAAAAGACTACTCTAAAATGGTACGTTACATATAAAACCATACCTTGGGCATTAGAATTACATGAGTATGTTTTTGTTTTCGTATTAAAAAAACCCAGATAATGCAATTTGTCTCAGGATGGCCAACTAACTTCATAATATTGTTAAATAACTTCAAAATAAACAGAAATTAGTCAGCCACTCAGATTATAAAATTATACTTTAGTTTAGAATTTACTCTTGAGTATGTACTGGTCTAAGAGTTATTGAGCACTATTTGCAGAATAAGTATGTTCTGTCTAAAAGGTACACTTTATAGAAGTCCTAGTAACAGTGGTCATCAGCGGGACTGGAGTATTTAATCACCCTTTACAGTTCTAAAAGTTCTGGCTTTCTGCTTCAGTGTTCATTTTATTTCTCAAACTATAGTCTGGAATGTATATATGTTAAGTAATTTTTCATATGGTTCGTCATATATTTTTTTTCATTTACTTATTTTAACTACATGTAGAAAGTCTGCTTTATGGAAAAAAGAAATGGATACATTTCTATACCTATCTAGATTTCATGCACTGGTGATGTTTCAAATGCAGTCTAATTAAAAAGGGACATAACTGAAGATGAGGAACTACAGAGATGAAATTGGAAGAACTATACTTGTTTTCTGGAGTAGAATTGTTTCAGTTTTGCTTTTTTTTCCCCCTCTCCCAAGCTGTCTATGGTTTAATGTCCCTGCATGTATTTGTCATTAGAGCACGACATTTTAGAGGATATATTTATTCTGTATAGGAATGAATCACAGCAAGTCTCTCTATATTTAAAAAAAAGTCTGTGTTATTTCATCTATATTCAATGAATCTATTACCGTTTCTTCTTCGTCATCTTTTTTTATTTTTTATTTTAATATTAATTACTGGTAAAAGCCCAGTAAGAGAATGTGTCTGCTGTGCATTGGCTGCACCAATACATGAGAAAATGAGGTTAACACACCAATCTAACTGCTGTTCTAAACTGTAAACTACAGTACCAGTTCTACAGTAAGATTCGGACTATGCTGTGCTCTGAAAAACATTAAAGAAAATAAAATTTATTTTCATTAAAACATACCTATTATGCATTTCTTAGTTTCCTTAAACTGACCAACCTGTATACCACTGCAATGTGGACACCATCTTTTGGGGTCTGTCATAATGCAGAAGGCTTTTATTCCTCCTTAATTTCTCTTACGGATTTATCATCTGGACGACAATAATCACTGAGAGACAAAATGTATTGTATCACAGAGTGCTAGAACCTGTTGCACAATTCTGGACATGATTCATAGGAGTTCTGGTGGTTAAGCATATTCCAGGATTAGTCCTGTGTGGGAAGAGCCCAGTTCTTCCCTTAGGCACTGGCATTTTTTAGTTCAGAATTAATTGTGCCTTGTGGAAATCCTGAACAGGAGAAGGAAGTCCTTTTTATACTAAATATCTTCAAGGGGCTGCACCGAACACAGATGACTTCTCATTCAGTGAATGGGGATTCAGGTGTATTTGTTCACATGTCAATAATTCTACTGTTTTCACCTACATTATTTCATTCTGATCAGGTAAAACTTTGGCTATATGGACAAAATGTAATCATGTTCATCTGTCAGGAAACTTCTTTCTAATTTATGCAGCTGTCAGAAATAAATTACATTCCTCCTGAATTTGTTCATATTTGCAGGTGAGTGCTGGTCTGTATTACTGATGGGACTTCAGCATTTCCCTAATAGGATGAAATTTTATTCTTTGAAATAGGCAGACCTTTTGAAGGCCTTAAAAATTGAAAGGATATACAGAGATTTTTTAAAAGTTATTGTTCTTTCAGATACTAATAAATGATACATCAGTAAGGCTACGTATACTGACAGTCCTTGGCCTTGACAGTAGAACTTAATTAATCCATCTAATTTATTGATCAATTTAGATGTAAAAGCCCTTCAGAGCTAAAATTAGCCTTTCAATCATTCTGAGTTATGAAGTACAATTTATTACATAACTTCCATAAGAGGGAAATTAAAAAAAACCAAACTATCAGTCATCTAAAAGGTGCTAGCCAGGCTGGTAAATTTGTTTCTAAAAGCTATATTGGACTCTTAAATTTACAGTAGTTTCTCTTTCATGTCAATTTGTAATGGAAACAAATCGGCTAGATTAATTACTTTCTATACCTTCTAAATGGTATGGATAATAGGTAACTGCAGCGTTACTTACGTTTTCCAGTTAGGAGGTTATACAGCCACTCATAGACTTACAAAAGAAAAATCCCTGAGTTATCTGAAGTTTTGAATTGTATAATGACAGAAATGGTTTACAGTACTTCCTCTGATACTCAAAAATTCGCAAGAGAAACAATGAAACCACATGTTGCAATACACCTTGACACTTAAAATAAAACAGCTTGTAGTTAAGAGAACTCAAGTCCCAGCACTTTCAGGTACAGATGAGTCAAATAAATTGCTATGTCATGGCTCTTTAGCAAAAAATAAGATATTTTCAAAATGCCTTTTATGGTGAACACTTATCTGTGATTCAGTTCCACAGTCCATTCCACCAGAACGATTGCTTCAAGTATTGTAAGCCATCTTGATATATATGAAGATGCAATACAAACGTTTACCACACAGACACACAGACTTACTAGATTAACACAAAGATAGGCAGATAGCTTTTTTTTTAAAATACGTACAACTTGCAGCACTTTGATTTAATTAATGGAATTATTTCAGCCCACACTAGCATCTTAGCCGCCAACCTTCCTCATACTCTCACAGCAACACCTAAACTCTGCAAATCCACTAGCAGAAACCTGAGTCTGCATTGCACTTTATCGGGTGTTCATGCCTTTCTGTGCCGAAATAGCAAAAGATGTCATGTTATTTACTTCTCTCACAGGTATCCTCTAAAAGATAACTAAATACCTATCTAAGTATGAATTTACCCTGTGTCAAGACATGACTCTAGCACCCAGTAATGACTCAGTCCTTTAATCATTGTGATATTTCAGTGAGGATGGTATTATAGAAACGCAGAACTGTAGATACGTTATCCTCCATTTGATGTGAAACATTATTGGGGTTTCTTTTATACTAGCAGACTGTTCAACTTGAAGAAAATGTGTCAGAATTACAGCATAATATAGAAAAATCATCTTGCTCCATATGTTCCCTTAATGACTTCATTATTCTTTTCAAGATCTATGAACAAAAAAGAGACTGATATGTCGCATACTTGAAAATTTGATGACAATCGGTGTTGTGAACACAAAGTGGAAGACTGGTAGCATGGCACTTTGTAACAATGAAGAGCATCCAAGCAGCAAAACAAGCGGCAACTTAAGTTTATTCTTCACTGAAGAGAGGTACCTTTTGTTTGAATTCTTTACTGGCTGGTGAAAGCAGACAACTTAAAAGGGGACAAAATTACACACAAATAACTTGGAGGAATATAGAATTCATTCTAAAGATGGTCTTAAGTTATTTGTTTCATCCTAACATTATTAATAAACAAACCACAGTATCAGACGTATCATCTAACCCGGTGCAAAACAGCAAAGAAGGCTATAATGAAACATTCTATTGCTATTTATTAGCACAGCGTGAGAGGTAATCAGTGTTTGATAGGCATGCTCCCTAGAATATAGCTGACATTGGATATTCTTTTGCCAGTGTATCTGAGCCCATAACTGCCTGAATATAAACCACTTTGGGTGAAATATCAACAGCAGTGATGGATCCGTAGAGCTCTGATCCCTGTATCACAAGTCAAATCATCATTTCTTCTGTATAGGCTCATCTGACTTCAGAGAACAGATCCCTGCATCGAGGGACTACTGTACGTTCCTATCCTCTTTATAATGTAGCCCTCTACATACATTTTTTAATTTCACTTAGCACAGTTGCATATACACAGAAATAGGATAATTTTTTTCTCTTTATATATGTAGAGCCTAGCACAATGAAGTTGTTACACTTGCCTATGACAGCACTACAACACCACTAAGGGAGTATTTTTCCAATTTCTTATCCCATGAGAAAGCAGCAAAATCAAAGCAAAATTGTATAATCCATTAACAATTTAAGGTTTTTATTTGTTCCTAAAAAACCTTTCATAGCTGTTTGAATATCACACTATTTTCTCCTACAATATTTCCTCTAAGTCAGAATATATTTACCGTAATATTTAATAACTGAATGAAAATACTATTAATTTTTTCCTCTTTTATTATTCTAGGGTGCTTATCAGCAACTGTAGATACTTGGATACACGTATAAGAATGGTTCCATTATGTAGTTTCATAATCCAAAATTACACAAAACAAGTATCTTAAAACCAAGTGAATTTTCTGGTTGTATTTTTGACACTCAACATGATAAAACTGAAAAAGATAATGATAAAATATGAGTAGGGAAAAAAATTAAATATGCTTTTGTTTGGTTATGATAAAGCTATGCTGGGACAGTGATAGATTAGGCTTACATGAAGTACATCTCAGTGGCAAAGACTATCAGAATTACTCATCTGTTGCATTTCCAATTTTCAAGATTTCAATGCTATGACAAGCAAAAGCTACACTGTCCTTTTCAAAACCTCTCAGAAATCCCTCACCATCACAGCTGAATCTGCCTCATTGTTTTCCTCAGCTACATCATAAGGAGAACCCTGGCATTTCATTTAGAAAAAAAAAGGAATACATCACATGTTAAATACAGGAATTGAAAGAAACCAAAGTAAACTGAATCATAAGTAGAGAATTAAAATAATATTCAAGACCATCAGAAAAACACAATCCTGTCACAGAGGAGCTTGCATGAACAATGATGACCTTTCTCTTCATTCTGGAGTACTTTGTCATACAGCAGAATACCACACTGTGCCATTCCAGGTTTGGAATTTTCATCTTTCATTTTCCAGACTAAGGCAATTTGTTTGTCCTGGTGGTGATGTACCAGGGTCAGAGGTCTGCACTCAATTAATTTCAGCAGCTACTGAGCCCAGCCATGTGTCTCTGAAATTTTCTTTTTGGTATTATCCTATCTACAAAATGAGTAAGAGTTTAATTTCAGGAAAGAATGCTAGCCAGAGAAATAAAAAAAGACTGTCATTAGAGAAGAGATAAAACCAAAACGTCTATTGGTGAGGAAGAAAGGAAAGGCAGAATAAAGAGAAACCAGAACTGCAGGACCTAAGGACGTATCAGGTCACTCAGGAAAACTAAACATGTGGAAGAGAGGCTTCTAAATTTTCACCTTTTTTTTTTTTTTTTTGCATTATTCAAGTGAATATAGACCCCCATTACAATGTGGGGGAGGATAAGGAAAAGGTATTCCCTACCCCAAAGACTTTGCAGAATTACCAAACAAGCCTAAACAGCACACGAAATTTTGAATTATCTGTTTAGAGGACTAACAATAGTTCTGCAGAAAGGCTTTCAAATACAAAGAAAAAAGAGTTTGTACAAAACATAGAATCTCCTGACACTGAAAGAATATGGGGAGAAACAGAGCTTTTTTTGTGTGTTAGCTTGTTTTTTGTTTAGGACATCTGTGTCTAGTATAATAAGCTGTACTGAAGAGACTCCTTACCGTAACAGAAATTCTATAGATATTCATGAAACCCCAGGCGTGCGTGTTATGTATATACTTATACAAGGTATTAATCTACTACCAGCCCACACACACACATCACACACAACTT
The DNA here is from genome assembly GCA_034782735.1 of Sagittarius serpentarius. Taxonomy (NCBI): domain Eukaryota; kingdom Metazoa; phylum Chordata; class Aves; order Accipitriformes; family Sagittariidae; genus Sagittarius; species Sagittarius serpentarius. The sequence goes on from JAVKLA010000058.1 coordinate 15,522,950, forward strand.
GTCACCAAGATGGTGATTAATAGAGTGCTTCTTATTAGCAATGGACTGCTAACTTTTTCTGACTCATGTTGGCAGGTGTGCCTCTATTGCTGGAGGCAACTGCGATAAAGAAAGGGAGATCTAGAAGGAATCATTGAAACAGCCAGGTTTGGGAATGAAATCAGAGATTTGCAATCTGTTATTATGATTTCAGCAATGAAGGAAATAAATCCAAAGATGTGAGTTTGAACTTTTGCACCATTCATAGCTCTTATCGGTATGAGAATGCAACCCCCACAGAGCTTGGTGTTTTCACACACGGGCATTGTGAAGCTTTATTGTTGCTTTTGATAGCACAGGGACTGAGAGACTCCATGTGGCTCTGCCCCCGAGGCAGCTCTCAAAAGCCCCACTGTCTCAGCTCTGAGTCACTCAGACTGCCGCTGGCACTCAGAAAGGCTCGGCAGTGCTGATGATACCATGACTCTTTGCCACCCAGATGAGATCAGTCCTTCAGACTGATGCAAAATGAGAAGAATGAAATGTGGTTTTACTAGCATCCTTCTTATGTCTCACTGTACACACCATGCACCTAGGCACGAAAAGCCAGAAACTGGCCTGGATGAGCAAATGACAAGCAGAACAATAACCACTTTTTACATGAAGAACGAAATCACAATAAACAACATATGATCTACCTACAAACCATGATGTATGAGCTATTCATACTATTCTACTCTTATAAATACATAGGAAAGAGACTTCTGATGCACACGGAGAGATTATCTCTGAATAATTCAGATTGGACTTTTAAATGCCAAGTTGACACAGGGTTACCCTAGCTGGGCACAGGAAGCACTCATTTGGCTACCAGGAAGACCAATCACATGAGCAACAGCTGGAATTTACCTGGGGTGTTAATCCTACAAATGGTAACAGATACCACCAGTCTGGTGGTTTTTCCCGCGAGGTGCAGCAGACTGTTGGCACAGTAGACAAAGATGGTCACACTTCTCTCGCATGCTCAAGCTGTGCTTCACAAGCCATATTGCCATTTCACAATGAAAAATAAACTGACATTATATAGAGTGCTATGCAACCAAAGACATTACTTATTGTTTTTCTCCTTCTGAATTTTAAATTTTGCACGGGAACACACAGTGACATCGGCCTATATTTGCTTAGCTGTTTGAGGAAGTGCCACTGCATCTTTAGAAATGTTAACCTAATTAGTAAACTCCAAATACCAGAGGAGTAAAAAAACTGTGAAAGTCTAGGCTCATACAAAAAAAAAAAAAAAAAAAAAAAAAAAAAAAAAGTCAAATCAATTACAGGCGCTAAAAGGTGACCGAGATAGAAAGATTCCCAATTAACATACATAGCTGGGATACCATTACAGTCTCGTAATGAAGGAAATTTTTACTGTTCGGAATGACTTTAGGAGTTAAAGTGCAAAATATGTTCAACAGAAACAGTTTTTACACCCAAACAGAAATTTTAAACTTATATTTTAAATGTATGTCAATTATAACATAGGAGAAAGTTTGAATACAAAATTCTATTTTTTTATCCATTTTTCCCATCATATAGGAAGGATGGGAGTGCAAACGATGGGGGTTTTTTGTTCTTACCCAAAGACAAAGAAATAATCAGGAGCACTGGATGGATAGACTTCCATTTACAACCATCAAATAAAAGCCACTAACAGTTGCTTGCAGGCATGAAAGACACCTTTGGGATTAGCACTTTGTAAAATTCTTTTGGCTTAATAGACAAATGGCTGTTCATATACTATATATATAAGCTCCTATTCCTCAAGACACTTAAATCCTCTTACTCAGAGAAAAGGTACACGCTTTGTGATTACATATCCACTGGCACACTTACCAAGCAAATAGTCATAAATAAAAGTGGGACAAGGAAGGATGTATTTCAGGCTTGCAGATGTTACCCAAATTTGCGGCTAAATTTCAACCACAGTTATTCATACTTTTTCCCCAAAATATCTATTTGTTTTTCACAAATTGATTGCATGTCCTATATATGGCACCGAAACTTCTTTCCACTGTTCTTTGCAATACTATAGCAAAGCAAAAATGGAAAATATCACAAACTTCAATCATTAGGGGTTTCTCTGAATCTCAGACCCTGAGTTCCTGAAGTCAAATGACCTGAAAAGAAAAGGAAGAAAAAAGATGAAAGCCCTCCAATCTGGCTGAGATGGAGAGAGAGAGAAGGGGGTGGCAGCGAAGGGGATGAGCCCCTAGTCCAAGTCTAACAGTGCATTTAGTCACTTGCATTTGGAAATATGGGGGAATGTAGCGATGAAGATGAAAAAAAAGGAAAGAGAGATTAAATGAACCCAGCCAAAAAATCCAATAGAACAAACAGAAAAAGCCAGATTTATTTTAAGCACGATATTTCGATCAAAACTTTAATTTCCAGAGGTCTGTAAGATAATGACAGAGCTTTGAAAAAATAGTGAGTTCATCAAGGTAGTATTTATTATGCATCTTAAATATAAGTATGCTTTTTCAAAACATTAACAGACTGAATCAATAAAGAAAAAAACATTCTTTGACAATTAGAAATATTCCCATTGAAAATTCAGAAATACAGAAACTACTTTGTCATATCTATTGAAACTCTTCTATGCATCTTGGACAGAGTAGACAGAGCAATGCTGCATTCATTCCTCCTTTTTAAAAACTAACATATTACAAAAAAAATGTATTAGGGGTTAAATTATACTGGAAGAAATGTGCAAATGTAGTTTTGTAATACTGTGGAGTACCACCTTCAGCTTTGAGAACAACCTAAAACTGTCAGTGTGCTGCTGTGCTCTGTTTATCAACAACTCATAAATACTGAAACAAAAAATGTCCATTAATATGGCAACATACACACAAAACTAGCTACAGGACAGTTCTGAAATAAGTCCTATTTGAACTGGAAAATATTTTTAGGAGGAAAAAATTTCTTGTGATGGGTTTGACCTTGCCTGCCAGACACCCATGCAGCCATCTTTATTAAAAAGAGAACCCACCACAATTATTCTTCCAAAGGTTAAACAATCATACTATAAAAATGTCTGTCTGATAGCTAATCTGGTTTTGCAGCTTCAACCGTCAGCCACCTTGGAACTTTCAGTATTCATGATTATTTCTGCTACATCATGGATATTTGTATTAATAAATGTCAGGGCGTATTAGAAAGAATGATGTTTTTAAGCATTCATTTTCATAAATTCATTTAGTATTCACTGCAGTAACAGTAGTCGGAAGATATTTGTTTTGTAGTAATGTGGATGTCATATCTATTTTCAAAAAAACTTTGTTCCAATCTAGCATTATTATACTATTAAAATTAGGTGCCACCAGACAGTTCAATAAAGATTTATGATGCAGATGTATAATGTAAGCAAATCATTGCCTGATTATTAGTTAAAAATGATACCATAGAGACTGTTTTGGCCATCTCAAAATTTACCATCAGGAAGGTTTAACTGATTAAATTCTGGAATAATTTCTTGTAAGAAATAAACAATCTGTGGCACTCAAAAATCCATCCCTGACTGTTCAGCTTCTGCCTAACAAATCTGTAAGTGTGCAAAATATACATATAGAATTATCAGCCTGTCAGCTTTGAAATACTAAAATGTCATACAACATCTGCCCTTTCCCTCTGAGGCTGTAATGAACTCCAAAGATCCCTTCTCACAATGATCACACCCACTTTAATGAAGAAAGTACTGTTTTGCCACACACTTTTTTTTTTTTTAAGCACAACAAAACAAGCAGACAAGCAAAAATGTGATTTGTTTAAGAAAAAAAGTTAATGAAAATGAAGGAATAAGCATGATTAAAACTCCTGTTTTAAATACCATAGAAAAGTGATGACAGATCTCTCAGATGCATTTTTGGAGACTTCTCAGTCTTGAAATTTCTCCCAGTACTTCAACATATTTTTCCAAACTTTGTCACTTTTTTTAAAAAAAAAATTAAGAATGATTAAATGCTAGCAGAATAAAAGGTTTTGGTTGGGTTTTTTTAATACATAATTACCAGCTCTTCAGAATGATTTAAATGTCAATGTCATGCTTGTTTTAACTAAATCTTTCACCATCACACAGTCAGCGAAGTAGAAAACAGGTTATAAAACAAATGAGGAAAAAACTGCCCTCTACCAGCTGTTTCAGTGATTCACTGATTAAAGTTTTTTAAAAAAAGAACAAACCAGAATTTCATGCCAGATTGCTCAGGTTAACTAGTTTCTCTGAAGAGTCAGAGTATAACCTGAGTGACAACGTTTAGGAGGATGAGTTATCTCTTTACGACAGTAATCATTAGGACACAAAAATATCCAAATCTTATGCACGATTAAGACTGACAAGAAGTGGCAATAATTCCACAAAGGGACCGATGAGTTCTGCACGTCCATGCAACAAGCAGTACAGCAGAACAAACCGTAATGTACTTCTCTGACCAGAATGATTACTGAGATTAGATACTGGGGGTAGAGGAAGGAAGAGAGCAACAACAAAAAATTCCTCACATTCAAAATGGTGTAGAAGTGAAGTTTTACAATGGTGAGGTTGTGGATCTGCTTTCATGGGAGGTTTCCAAAGACGAAGACACCTCAACTGAGCAGGAAAGCTACTACAACAGGGTGGAAGCAGAGCCTTATCCAACAGCCTCCAGGAACCCTTCTTTTACTACAATCCGCTGTGGATGTTTTTTGATTGACTGGCCATCTACATCTTTGAGGAATTTTTTTTTTTCTTTGTTGAATTACAGGTATTCATGGAAATACACGGGGTTGACTGAAGGTTTCTCTAAGCAAGCAACTTGACTGTGTCTCAGGAGGACCTATTTAGTTCCTCCAGTACTTAGGAACATCACGTCTAATTACAGAATTTAGATTTAATGCAGCCCATATGCCTGAAGTTGTTAATAACCAATGAACTTCATAAATGTCTAAAATCTGAGTTGCATAACTTTAACATTAAATTTCCATTATTTTAGTACCTTAGCTATTGTGCACTGCCATTTAGAAGTTTCATAAACAATCCATTAGCTGTTGAAAGGATGAAATACAGAACTGAATGGTCAGACTAAATAATTTTGGGTTGTCTTAGAAATATTGATGATTTAGGGTTTCTGTTAATGGCAAAAGCATCAGGCTTCCCACACCTGCCACTCTATTCCCTGCCAAAGCATGACAAACAATAAAATAAGATGTTCTGAATACTAACGTACCCCATGTCCCAGATCACAGCAGAGTATTATCAATCCAACAGGAGCACCTGTTTAAAGATTACTATATGCTTATTGCAAGAGCTCAGGATTTTGAGTCACAGTGGATTACCTTTTTTTAGAGGTGAATCAGACTAAAAGTTAGGGGCTGTGTGCTTGCTTGTTTGTAGGTTTTATTTTTTTACAAGCACATAGCAGTACATAGGGAAATTTTCTCCTTCATGGTACACATGATCTAAAGCCTTGCTGCTGAGATGTGCAAACTTAAAAGGATTTGGACAGGACAGGTGCCAAAAAACCCTAAGTAATGTCTGTATAATGAAAAATATTAGCAAACTAAAATACTATTGGGTTAGTGCAAAATATGGAAATGACCACATTAATCATACTAATAGGCAAGACATTAAACAATAAAAAATTGTAAACAAATCTAGGGTATTCCTATTTCAGTTATTAGGACACTATGTTGTTAGAAAGGTAAATACAAAATACAAATTATATTACCTTTAATGAAGGTAAATGCTGCCAGGTTGCAAGGTATTTTTATAAGAAGGGGATCTATTTGATATGTACATACATTTCAGATTTCCAGAGGATCTCTAAATAGCATCATTTCTGTTGAATCTATTGAATCATTACAGACAAGAACAAGGAAGCCAGAATATATTGTTAACAACTGTTCTTTTGGATCACTGTCTCTTGTCATTTCTGCAAAGAAGGAATCTACCAAATTCCGTACGTAATTCTCCCCCAAGGAAAATTAAGCCACAAAAACAAATTTAGATTTCACTCTCTTTGTTTGAAGGGAATTCTAATGTTAAAGTAAAATGGAGGTATTGGATAAAAAGATGTTTGCCTCATTTTCCTCAGGAATGAAGTACTGTTTGAGGAAAGAGACAGATATGAGACAATCTATGAAGGGAGAAATAATTATTTGAATATAGGATCATTAATGACAACCTACGTTGACCGTATTTTTCTTTCTCCTTGTATTTTTTTTCCCATCCGATAAAAAATAATTTCCATGACGCATTCATTTCTTATAAGCCAGAGTATCTTTCAAGGATTTTGTTACAGGTGACACAAAGCTCTCTTAAATTCACAAACACACTTGCAATATGAAAGCCTTCTGCTTAAAAATCACTAATCAATAGTGATGCTTTCAGTTTGTCTGAGTAAGTTAAGAAATTTCAGCACACACAAATGAAACCTGACCAGATGAGGTGTCAAGCCTTGATGCATTTGTCAGAGAGAGTGCATGATTTGGCTTCGTAATTGACAGACCTTGTAGAGATCTGGAAAAAATGAAGGAAAAGATAAAAAATTGGAACCTGAGCACATTTTCTCTCTGCATTCTGCTTTTTCTCCAATGGAAGTTAACATTTGATAAACAACTCTTTCTAGTGAAACAATAACCACAGAAATGCTGTCAGCGTGGTTTGTGATGAACAAATGTCTTACAACAAAGGTATCTGTTGCAAGGTGAGATGCCTGGAAATATTTTTTTACTATTTTTTCCCCTACATTTTTAACACTGCGGAAGGTGTTCTCTGATCAGCTGTTTTTTGTAAAATGCCTTTCAGCACCTCAAGGGTGGAAAAAAAAACCAAGTTAGGAGTGTGTTGGAGGGAGAAAACTGTGGTTGCATTTAGGATTTCCTCCTTAACTTTGGGGAAGAAATCTAGAAATAGAGAAAGGCATAACCTAAACCACCGCGCGAGTTGGTACTACTCAAAGAACTGAGAAAGCTGTGGGATTTTGACTCTTATGCATAGGTGAGCAAGAATAAACAAGAGAAATTTGGGTTATGGGGATAATTCCTAGGTTGCCTTAAGGAACTTTACTTTGCAGAATGAGAAGAATAACTGTCAGAAACAGATCTGAGTATGTTCTAGGTTTATCAGACTGTGCTGGATTATGTTATTTTAAAATCTGGGTAGTTGGTATAATCAAATATGACCTACCAAACAGATACAGTGAAGGCTAATTACATTAAAATGTGAATGGACTTCAAGAATGCGAACTGCAGTACAAATCCAGAGGGGAAAATATGTGATTATGAGCAATCTGATAATATCTCAATAACTGGTCCTCCCATTTGCTCACAATTGATTTGTCCCATGGTGTTTAGCATGGGTTATGCTGATAAATACTCATGGATTATCAAGTTGGCAATGACGCTGAAAAGTTGCCATGAGCCTTTTGAAAATGTTCCCATAATTGTTTTTCATTTACTCCAAAGAGCTATACTACTATCACATTTATAGAATCAGTTTAGCACTTAAAAGATTTTAATATATTTCAGAGGAAAGAAAGCTTGTCTATGATTTGCCCTATTTTTCAGGATAAATACTTCACTGCAAATTCTTCACTGTCATTGCACAGACAAACTCCAAGCAGTTACTGACTGAATCTAAGTTATCCAAAAATCTAACTAACTAATGCATTTAACTTTGTTTTCAGTTCAGGTGTTTCTGAAAAGAAAGCTTTAGGGAAGATGCTGAAATTTTTTACTTTGTATGCCTGCATGAAAAACAAATAATGATGTTCAATGGCCCACTGTCATGGGACTAGGTGGAGGGGGTGCGGGGTGAGAGGGGAACTCTGTTCTGCTGCTGTTTATATTGAGGTAATCAAACCTGTGGCATGATCCAGGAAATATAGCCAGAGGATTTGCCAGTTCTCTCATAACAAGGATTTGGAAGTCATCTTTGTACAAAAGCAGAGATAGTCAGAAGCTAAAAATTTTAGTCTAGTAAAGACGCTTCTCTCTTCCTCAACCCTTAATCTTAAAATAAAGAGAAGGGAATGTGTGCACGAATATGCAGGGATTTAGTCTCTTATATTTTCTTTTGAGGGGTACAATTATTTTATCTATTATTTCTGAGAGCACCTAGGCACCCACTCTATAACATCAAGTCTGAAAGCAAACACTATGCAGGCAGAAAAAAAGTGATGATGTATCTCTAGTAGTAAGTGAATTATTGTCAAATGCGTTCTAGGTGACAGAAGTTAATATTCTGACCTAGTTAAACTACAGACTCTGAATCTTAACTTTCTTCCCAATTTTCTAGTCCAAAAAGAGTCCTTGTCTCAAAGAATCTACATGCTAATCAGTGATTTTTATAGCACTGTTTTACATTTCCCTGTAATGGCATTAGTTACAAGCTGATAATAATTCTGTTCAAAGCCCAAGGTTTTTGGTAGGACTTGCTCTCTCAGCCATATAGATACCTTTAGAATTGCCATCTTCACAGCAGCAATTCTATGCACAGGTAATGGTATCAATATTCACAGGAGAAAATCATTGATACAAAACCAGCACTCTATACAGACACACATTATGTTGCAAAACATGAGATACTAGGCAAGGCAGTGAATGCCAGAAAAAAAAAAAAGGCTAAAGATGCAGATTTCCATTTGACTGGAGTTCTACAGAAAGTAAAAATAAGAAACAAGGGTTATGTCACTGTTTAGCAAAAGCAATTTTTTGGCCCATTGGCTCTGTATATTTTATTTTAGAGTTCACAACTAAAGAACATACTATTTTCCTCCTTCTCAGGCTGCCTTAATTTAATTTTTTGTCTTGGTTTTTATGTCTAAGTAAAATGGGTTCATAATTATTAGTAATGGAAGAAATAATTATATGTTCACAATTACTTCAGTGAATAGACTGTAATCATTGAGCTTTCTATGACAATACATTGGACATTAAGTTCTTCAAGTGTAAGTTATACCATGCACTCTTAAACACGATTGTATTTCTTTCCGAACAAGGGAAGTGTTGATTGGATTTACAGTCTATATTTTACATAACTATGGTCTATTTCTTGTATTTACAGCTCAAGGAAAGCTTGCTGCCCCGACCCATAGTAATACAAATTGTCAACATTTACTGCAGCCAATAAGCATACAGAATTTATACCAAATGAAGATGCATTCTACCTTTTTTAAAGGTTGATGTATAATGTAATGCATAAAGGAATTAAGCTAATCTAATTGTAAACTTTGTTTTAATGCTTTGAAAATATACCAGATTCTTCTGTGAGAACACAGCAATGAAAATTAACAGGAAAAGTAAAATAGAAATAGCAATAGATATTTATACACTTTTTCAGCTGAACCATAACGTAGTAAAAGACGGGCACCATTTTAGGAGTTTAACTTCTTAGTAAAAAGTTTTCTTTTAAATAGCCAGATTCAAAGGAACGTATTTTTCACCAGTTTCTTTTGTTTCCTATACGCTCCTTATTTCAAAAATACTTTGTAAAGGAGTTAGTATCTTAGGTGTACTCTGCAAGCCTGTTCTTTTCCCATTCTGCAAAGTGAAGAAAAAGAATCCACCTGAATGCATTCATCTCAAAGATATCCTCTATTACCACCTAGGAAATGGTACTTCCTGAGTAAGTTTCTGTAAAGCATGTGCTCTGATAAATTTCTTTACAAAGGAGAAGATACTACACATATGAAAAGTGGATAGTATAAAACCTTAGTTTTATGTTGAAAAGCCTTAGTTAAAAGTTGAAATCCTGGGAAACTTTTTGCTGCATTAAGAATAAGGTTTTTAGACTAGGCTGCAATGACATAACAGCAGTACACTGTAAGCATTACTAATTTCATAAAACATGTTTTCTTTGATCCTTGCTATAAAGCCCTAAAATCCAAATATCCTGATCATGTTCATACTTAACACAGCAATTTGACCTTAGAAGCTCTTTCTCCTTCCTGACTTTTTCCCATTCTTCATAGAGAGGAAAAAAATGCAGGAAACAGACTCTTTTTCTAGAGGTCAAATTTTCTGTTTCACCATACAGAAAGCATAGTTTGTTTTGGTGACAGCTTTATTCACACAGCAGACCAGAAAGGGGGCAACATGTATCCTAGGCTGGGTGAGGGTTGTCTCTGAAGGTTATTGTTTCAGTATGTATGTACTGGGTATACCTGGCAAGGTTTTAGTAGCAAGGGCGGCTACAGGGGTGGCTTCTGTGAGAAGCTGCTAGAAGCTTCCCCCATCCGACAGAGCCAACGCCAGCCGGCTCCAAGATGGACCCGCCGCTGGGCAAGGCCGAGCCCATCAGTGACGGTGGTAGCGCCTCTGGGGTAACAGATTTGAGAAGGGGGAAAAACCGCTGCGCAAAGAAACTGCAGCTGGAGCAGGGAGCGAGACTATGTGAGAGCAGCAACTCCACAGACCCCCAGGTCAGTGCAGAAGGAGGGGCAGGAGGGGCTCCAGGCGCCGGAGCAGAGATTCCCCCGCAGCC
>JAVKLA010000058.1:15541297-15551878 GCA_034782735.1 Sagittarius serpentarius
GGATCACAGGTCAGCAGGAGAGCACCTGAAGAGCAGCACAAAGGAATTCCAGCCACTCCAGCCAGTAAGTCAGCTTCGTCGGGGGACCAACCGAAATGCCTCTGTGCGAATGCACATAGCATGGTGTATAAACAAGAGGAGTTAAGAGATGTGCGCATGCCTGCAGGGCTATGATCTTATTGGCATCACAGAGACGTGGTGGGATGGCTCCTACGACTGGAGTGTTGGAATGGAAGGATACAGGCTCTTTAGGAAGGACAGGCAGGGGAGACGAGGAGGGGGTGTCACCCTCTATGTCAATGACCAGCTGGAGTGCACGGGGATCCCACCTGGGGATGGATGAGGAACCGACCTCAAGGCAGGGATGGGTCAGGATTAAAGGGAGGTCTGCTACAGGCCACCCGACCAGGAAGACCGAGCGAATGAGGCCCTCTATAGACAGATAGGAGCAGCCTCACGTTCACAAGCCCTGGTCCTCGCAGGGGACTTCAATCACCCCAGTATCTGTTGGAGGGCACAACACAGCAGGGCATAAGCAATCCAGGAAGTTCCTGGAGTGCATTGATGCTAACTTCCTTCTCCAAGTGATGGAGGAGCCAACAAGGAGAGGTGCTATGCTGGACCTTGTTCTCACCAACAAGGAGGAGCTGGTGGGGATACGAAGCTCAAGGTCAGCCTTGGCTGCAGTGACCATGAAATGGTGGAGTTCATGATCCTTAGGGCAGAGAGGAGGGCGCACAGTAAGCTCGCTACCCTGCACTTCAGGAGAGCAGACTTTGGCCTCTTCAGGGATCTGCTTGGTAGAGTACCATGGGATAAAGCACTGCAGGGAAGAGGGGCCCAAGAAAGCCGGTTAATATTCAAGGGTCACCTCCTCCAAGATCAGGAGTGATGTATCCCAACGAAGAGGAAGTCAGGCAAACATGCCAGGAGGCTGCAGGGATGAACAAGGAGCTCCCGGACAAACTCAAACACAAAAAGGAAGCCTACAGAGGGTGGAAGCAAGGACAGGTAGCCTGGGAGGAATACAGAGAAATTGTCCGAGTAGCCAGGGATCAGGATAGGAAAGCTAAAGCCGTTAGATTTAAATCTGCCCAGGGACATCAGGGGCAGCAAGAAAAACTTCTATAGGTATGTCAGTGATAAAAGGAAGACTAGGGAAAACATGGGCCCTTCTAAGGAAGGACATGGAGAAGGCTGAGGTACTCAATGACTTTTCTGCCTCAGTCGTCACCAGCAAATGCTCCAGCCACACCACCCAAGTCGCAGAAGGCAAAGGCAGGGACTGGGAGAGTGAAGAACCACCCACTGTAGGAAAAGATCAGGTTCAAGACTATCTAAGGAACCTGAAAGTGCACAAGCCCATAGGACCTGATGAGATGCATCCGCGGGTCATGAGGGAACTGGCAGCTGAAGTGGCTAAGCCACTAGCCATCATATCTGAGAAGTCATGGCAGTCCAGATGGACCTTGACAGGCTTGAGAGGTGGGCCCATGTGAACCTCATGAAATTCAACATGCCCAAGTGCAAGGTCCTGCACATGGGTCGGGGCAATCCCAAGCACAGATACAGGCTGGGCAATGAGTCGATTGAGATCAGCCCAGCAGAGAAGGACTTGGGGGTATTGGTGGATGAAAAATTGAATCTGATGCAGCAATGTGCAACAGCAGCTCAGAAAGCCAACTGTATCCTGAGCTGCATCAAAAGAAGCATGGCCAGGAGGTTGAGGGAGGTGGTTATCCCCCTCTACTCCACTCTCGTGAGACCCCACCTAAATACTGCATTCATCTCTGGGGCCTCTAACATAAGAAGGACATGGACCTGCTGGAGCGAGTCCAGAGGAGGGCCACGAAGATGATCAGAAGGCTGGAGCACCTCTCCTATGAAGACAGGCTGAGAGAGTTGGGGTTGGTCAGCCTCGAGAAGAGAAGGCTCTGGGAGGACCTTACAGCAGCCTGCCAGTACCTAAAGGGGGCCTACAAGAAAGCCAGAGATGGACTTTTTACAAGGGTATGTAGTGATAGGACAAGGGGTAATGGCTTTAAATCAAAAGAGGGTGGATTTAGGTCAGATATTAGGAAGAACTTCTTTACTGTGAGGATGCTGAGGCACTGAAACAGGTTGCCCAGAGAGGCTGCGGATGCCCCATCCCTGGAAGTGTTCAAGGCCAGGTTGCATGGGCCTGTGAGCAATCTGGTCTAGTGGAAGGTGTCCCTGCCTATAGCAGGGGGGTTGGAACTAGATGATCTTTAAGGTCCCTTCTGACCCAAGCCATTCTATGATTCCAAGTGCATGTTCAGTATGAGAAAAAAATCAGTTTCAGAATAAATTTGGTAAACTGAACTCTTCTCATGGTTAGCATAAGTTCCCATCAAAAATTTTAAAAGCCGTAAATAACAAGACAGATGATAAGAATTTACTGGAACCTGTGAAGTATCTCAGTGTGTTTGCACCTTATTTAGAGACAGAATTTCCAACATATTCCTTTGTAGAAATAAATACTTTGAGACGTATAATTCATTAATTCAGCCACAAAGATGGAGATAAAAATCACAGTTATTACAGTTCAACTATAACTTTCAAACAGCTGTGATTATCTTAAAAGCCAATTCACCTGCTTTTGTCTTAGAATAGAAAATTTAAGGTCTGGAGAACTATATACTTCACTTTCAGTAAGTTACCTTAGAGGATCTATGCTGCACATTTCAAGCTACAGGGTAACGCTAACATTACCCCATTGACCAAATGCAATAAGGAGGCAATTGCCCTGTGATGTCTGCTGCCAATGCTGAATGAGCAGGAACTGTAAAGTTTCATGGAATACCACACACCTTAACTCTATGAAGTAAACGATATGGCAGAGAGGTAGCTTACCCATAACTATTTTAATTTAGGAGAGAAATTGTATAAATAGCACTTGAATCTAGAAAGAATCTAATGACCTAAAATGACATAAAAGTATATAAGTCCATAAAACTCTGTGTTCATTCCCATCCCCTCTTTTTTTTTTGCTCAAAAGCAACCATTTGAAAGTTAGATATTAGCCCCTCTTTAGGAACCTTAGGAAAGTACATGATTTTCAGAAATGTGCAAAGAGCTTTTCTAAGATGAAATAAGCTTTCAAGTTCAAGATTTATTTTAGTATCAAACTGATTTACCAAAAACCTCAACTGAATTATTTCCAAAATTAAGATCTTCATCATTACTTTAAAGAATGGAATTTTATCATGGAATTAAGTTTCATAGGTAACTCAGCAAAGTCCATGAACATCTTTTTATTTACCTCAGAGAATACTGAAACAAATATTCATAGTGGATTGATCTTAAGATTTGACTTAAAAAATTCAAGACACAAATATCAGGAAATGCTGTAATCATCATGCAGTGCACACAATTTGATAAAATCTAACAAAAAAACCTCTCTTCTAATGATAGGTAGCAATTACACTTATATTGGATAGCAAATAAAAACTACAACCATTAAAGCTATAGGGTCTAGTGGCACCCACATTTTAACTTGGATAGAAGGAACTGAAGTGATTCAGAATGAGCCCCTCCATGGGAACTTCTGGCAGTTAACAGTAACTGTTTAAGTAGCAACTGATCAAGATTAATACAAAGAATGTCATGACTGGTCCAACACTGAATGCATTGAAGATTTATTTGAAGAAAAAAAGCATTAATCAAGAAACCGAAAACAGTAGAATTCATTCTCCAATAATACATCCATATGCTGTTGGAGAGTGTAAACATTGATAACAACAGGGAAAAAAAAAGGGAAAATTAATCAGCTAACAGAAGGGGTCTCTGAACACTTTAAACTGACACTATAAATTACCCTAGATAAAAAAGTTCCATGTTCAGCATTGTCATTGAAAGGTACAGTAGGTACCAGGGCCTGTATGATAATGACATCTGATACAGAACTATAATAGTCAGGTGTCATTTCTGGCATCATAACAATCCCAAAATACTATCTTCAGACCTGTAGATATGCTGCCTAGGTTATACTGAACTTTCTGCTCCACTGCTGTTTAAGATCTTCCCCTCTACTACAGAACTTCAGGGTAGTAACATGACTTTGTCTTGTTTGTTTGCCATTCTGTACATAGTTTCATACAAAAGTCAAAAGCTCTAGTTCACACAGTCCCATATAAATATTGGGGGCAGGGGGTGTTGCCTTTTGAAATGTCTGTTTATAATGTTAAAGGTAAGACTAACTCTTTTACAACTGTCAAAGGGGATAAGCATTTCCTCTAGAAAATTTAGGGTATGAAGAAAGTTATATTTAAACAATGATACAGAAACCTGGAAAGAAGCGTGTCGTATTTTTCTTTTAGTGATTAGAATTCTACCAGGGAATTTTAAAAGGAAATGGCTTGTTTAGCTCCAAAACATGGAGATGATCTCTGTCCATCTATAAGCAGGGAAGAGCCTCTACCACAGAGGTTATGGCCAGAAATTGATTCTAACTGAAAATTCTTTGGGCAGCTTCAGCAAACTGCCCAAGCAGTAAGCAGGAAAAGAAATTAAACAGTTCATCAATCATGCCAGAGCAGTCTTGAGTACTTTGATATGATAGAGCTTCCTACAAGCTATCTATTCAGGAAACAGAAAACTACAGGTTTCGCTTTTTTCATTCCCTTATTTTTCAAAGAATATGTTTCATCTCATCTTTACTCTTGTGAAATTGTAGCAATATTTCTTCAAAACATAAATGTGATACTGTCATGTTGACTCTCGCAAGTAAAAGACTGAACACAAGGCATGCAGATGACACGTGTTTTGCTTCAGGAATTAAAGCACACAGGCACAAGTGTACTTACTAAGGAAGCACACAACTGGAAAGCCTTAATGATTAGGCTTGTACAAGAAATGTATTAAACTGTTATATTTCAGTGAAAATATGTCTATTAAATATTAAATTCTATTTCTTAAAATCTTCTACTAGTCTATTAAAATATTCTATTATGTTCTAAAACATACATTACTATGCATCTGACATTAGATAGCTCATTACATACATGTAATATGCTCTTAGACATAACAAATTTGGAATTCTATTTTCCTCTTCCCCCTTCCCAACCATTTCTTCAGCAGTTCTTTCACTGGAGGATGGAAATTATGGCAGCCTCCTTACTGATCAATGTAAAAGAAATCCCTAACTTCCTGGCTTCATGGGCACCTCCACTGTGAGCACATTCACTCTAAGGAGTGCCAGATAGTCTGGCAACTCTGAATGTCTTCCTATACAGTGTTAACTTCTTGTGATCAGTCTATGGTGACTGATCTATAAAGCATGTATACACATAGGGTAACAGCAATTTAAAAAAAGAATAAAAGTTGTAAATAAATTTGTAAACACTAAAAAACCTTCTGAAAAAAAACAAGAAATAAAGCTCACAATCTGAGCTTGGTCAAAAACGGAACAGTAGTCACCAACTAATTAGCATGAATGATAGGGATGTTGCGATTACACTTCTTAACACCTCATGCTGTAGTCACCTCAAGTTTTCCTCTCCAATTCTTTTGTTGGCTAAACACAATTAACAAGATTTATTTCCCTTTCATACAAACTTTCATACAAATGATATCCTTGTTTTCATTACTCAGTCTCAACTTTCTTAAAATGTACTGCGAGCTGATAAAATGGCATCACGGGCAAGAAAAACCCAATCTGACTAGTTTGATGTACTGTGTACCACAGATCCTACATAACAATAGTTCTTAGTTATAACTTACCCTTTAAAAAACGCATTGCTCTACTTGTTTCCAACAAGTAGCATCCTAAAAAAAGTTAAGTATTCAGTCATCTGTAAGGATACTGCCACAGCAAAATGCACCACCAGTATTCAGGTACTTGTTTCAGCAAATATATCTTCCATTTAGTTGTTGATTTTTTATTGTTGGTTTTTCTTTTTTCTTCTTCTTCCATTTACAACTATTGCTACCATAATCTACAGTAAGGCGAAGTATGACAACCATTAGAATGAAAATGTCAGCAGTCACCAAATACTGCCATTCTGGCATGTCTGCTTTATTATATTAACTAATTTATATTTAGGTGCCAGAATTTCATGTCAAAGAGGTGAACTTGAGGCTTCTGCACTTCAGTGCTTTGTTTATGAGCTGACCACAGGGCTGAGTACTGCAGTTCCCTTTCTCAGAAAAGGGAGAGAAGGGAGGTAGGGAGGCAGTAATGCACCAAATGTAACCCTGCTTTGCGGGGCAGCACTTTGCTGAATTTGTTGGGTACAATGAGGGAAAGAACATATGGAAGTGATCATAAGGGAGCGATCATTCTATGATAATCAGATATTAAAAATATTTTAATCAGCACATGATTCTACTTAAGACAGAAAATACCTGTGCTTCAGGGATAAAGGTAAAACACCAAGAGAAACACTTTCCACTAGCTCTGAGGAAAAGACTTATATGGTGACAGAAATTAGTAAGGTAAGCAACTATTTACACCTGTGAAGAATGCTATTGCTTTGTTAAATGTAATTCTCAGCATTTAACTCATCTAGGCCAAAAACGAAGGTTCCTATATGTATTCATTCATCCACCAAAACATGTCAGAATCTTAGAGATAACTTTCTTTAGCTTTAACAGAATTTTTATTGAAGTAATTTATCCTCAATGCATGAAGTCTGAAGAGCTCAGCTCTCCCTACAAAAAGGTTATCTAGAAGAACAAAATGTAGCAGAGTCAATCTACTGCCAATGAGTGATTTTGTAACTACTTTGATTGGCATTTTAGGACAGTGTCACATGGAGATTGCCCCTTTCCCACATTCCCCAGTTCTCCCCTGGTTACTCAGAACAACCCTATACATGATGGCTGAGTTACCAAGTGTGCATTCTACATCTAACAATGTGTTGCTTGCTTTCTGGAAACATAATATTGATAGCAGAACTGCATTCTATTACATGGTCCTCAGCCATTTCTTGATGATGTGACATGTTCATTTCATTTAGGCTGAGAATACACAGTGAAACTGTAATACATGAGCTTTTCATATTGACTGCATAAGTAAGCACTTAATCTTCTCTATTAATGTTTCCATCGAGGATCACAGTTACATGGAGTTACACCGAACAGAGGTACTTACAAATACTTGCTCAGGTAAAGAACCAAGAACATTCAGATATTATGTAGCATTATAAGAAAGGAAGGGGAATATTTTCTAGTGGATCCATACTGAGCAGTCTACCAAAGAAAGGAGAGGGAAGAAAAATGAGAGGCAAAAATCAAGGTAATGAGAGGGAAAATAATGGCAAGAAGTAGGAAAAGTCTTGATATTTAAACAGAATTGAAGAAACAGTACAAAACAAACAAGCGAGAGCGAGCAATGAATAAGTTAAGAGTGCACGGTGTGTATAAAAGCAGTTGGTTATTTCAGTAAGATTTCCAGCAGAGCTTGACCATTTGATACACAGGCCAGCAGAGAAACTAATGTAAAAACAGTTTACTTGAAAGGAATTGAAGGAATGGAAATTTGCCAAAATACTTTTTACTACAATACTTTAGAAACTTGAGAATTTCAATATGATGCAAAACTATCTAAACTGAATGCTTAGCTATTTCAGACTTTTTCTATGGTGTTTTTTTTTTCTCAGATATTCCAGTTGTTTCAATAATCCAAACACCATAATACAGCATCTTACCCTGAGAGACCCTTCTTTATGGCTGGTTGGGTTTTGCCTTTTTTTTGTTTGTTTGTTTAAGGAACAACCACATATTCCCAGCCCTTCCCCCACATTATTTCAAGGTCTCAGTTTTCATCAAGAGGAAGAAAAAATAAACAGCAATCTTTAGAACATAATTTTCTATTTAAAACCAAACTTGAAATGAAATATTTGGGACCAATACCCGCAACAGCAGTGGATGGACAACACAGAACTAATGGACTAACAAAGCTAGCAGACTTCCAAATTGTCTTCTCTGATAAAGAATCTAAAGGGCAAAGCATTAAAGGTCAGTAAATTTTGTTATAAATTTCAGCTTAACAGGACAAGAAAGACAGTTCAACGTTTTGGCTGTACCAGATGTGCTAAACTAACAGTATTATGTACAGTACATTGCCCTAATATTTAGTTCGGTATTTCATTAGAGGTTAGTGTTAAGACAGCTAGGTTTCTTGTCTTCTTAAATCTAATTAGATGCTCACACTAGACTTAACTTTCCACACTTGCAAAATAAAGTACATTAATTTTCACACCTTCTTAAATATCAAAGTTGGCAAAACACTTTATCAGGTATACTGTCTGAACTTCTGAGTGACTTTAGCAGAAAACATCTGCTTTTGGAAGGTTTCATCAACAGTACCAAACTTACTCAGATTTATTTGCTTTGTGAATAATCAGTGAATAATTATAAAATATTTTATTATTTAATTTATTAAAGTAATAAAAAATCATTTGGTGAATTATCAATTCCACCAACTTTTTCAGGAGTGGTTATATTAACTCTTACCTACTAGCTGTGTTCCAAATAATTACATTATCCTCCTTATCTTCTTTCTTGGAGAACTTATTCGCATATTACAGAGTTCTTCCAGGAAATTACCCTGAGCACTTACAGAATGCTCTGGCAATCCTGTCATTAACATGAAAACCACTCCATTGCCAATTTATCGAGTGTCCTATTATCAATGGAGTTTTTTTTAAAATACAAAGATGCTATTCATTGGAACTGAATATATAAAAACTTATTTTCAATGAATGATAGGTAAATTCTAAAATATCTATTTCAATTGCTTAAATATTAGTAAACCGCAAATTGTATGTTTTTTAGGCACTTCTCCGAGTTAAAATTCTTAATATTTATCTCTGGGAAGGATTCTACACTTACATCATTTTGGCGTTCTTTGTGCTACCTGCTCTCCTACAGACCAGCGCAACCAGCCAAATACGAGTGCTTCTAAATTACACTTCACCTGTTTTCTTTCCTAAACTAAAATCAAGAAAACCCACATATCAATAATTATACAATAGGCTTTTAAAGCAAATTGCCTGTCTTTTGAAAAGGTTTTTATTCATACAGGAAAATAAATTTCTTTCAGAGAAGTATTTTAAAATGTTAAAATAGATATTTCAGTCTGCCATTGGAACTAGAAACATGATAATCCTGCTTTATTCTCAACCTAGAGGTTCAAACACTTCAGAACTTTCTCATATTTTGAGAGAAATAAACTCTGTTTTGAATGAGCTCAATAATGTTACCTTTTTACCTCACCACTCTTCTCATTTCCTCTTTACAACTCTGAACAAACCCTTTCTGTCCTATTCAGGAAGAAGCTGGGGGGGAAAGGAGGACCAAAAACGTTAATCATTTTATTGAATCTTGATAAAGAAAACTGTATGCCAGCAACAGTTTAGATTTTCGTTTCAGTCGTTTTATGCAACCTTCCTGAAATGAAAGGATAAGCATCTGAGGGTATGATTACTTAAGATTTTGGCTTGAAGACATTTGGTGGTTTTTTCCTATCTTCAAAGCTGTGGCTCCAGTCACAAATTTGACAATGCTTTCAAAATTTTTGTGCAGAAAAGCCTCTATTTTCTTCTCTCTTTCAACACTGTGAACATGAACTTGGATTCTTTACTCCCAACATGATGACAGCAAAGGTAGAATGAGTAATCATGAATGATGTGAAGATAACTGTAAAATTGAAAGTAAAACTGCAGCTGCTCTGAGGAAACAAAAGGCACCTTTGGCCATTACTTTAGCATACTCTACTCTTTTGCCATAAGAACAGCCTTCTGTTAGAAAGGTAACAAAAATCTTGACACCCAAGTTGTAGCTTATGTAATGCACATCATAGTCAAAAGCAAAAGTTTTACTCATCTATTCAATGGAAGATTAAACAACTTTATAATGACTTCAAGCAACCAGCAGAAGGGTTTAATTGAAGTGAAAAATATTTTTGTACACTATTTTTAGGTTCTTAACCTCTTGGGCCAATGCCTACTGAAGTGCCCCAGAGAAAATCACAGCTATAAAATGCTAGAGGAGGATAATAATAATAATAGTATCTTTCCAAAGCATAGACTTGTTAGCAAGATATTTCACTACTTGTCAGTGACACAGGTTTGAAATATGTGCTCAAGTTAATTCAGAATATACAGTGTCAGAAATTAGGTGTTGTACTCTTATACTAACAGGTGGCAGCTCTTTGCAGTTTCTCAGTAGAGCTTGCCAGCCATATTTACTAGGTAGAGTACTAGTGAAGCTGAACAGTAAGAAAATGCATGCACACTATTCAGATTTCTAGTTGGAACTTAGCAATGCATGTAAGAAAGTCTTCAGCAGCTAAAGTTTATTGCCTTCAAGAAAAGATAGCCCAACTGAAGTTAAACAGGTGTCCACTTGACCCAGTTTTCTGAAAAAAGATAGCCTAAGCCTAATAATGAAGGTTTTGAGAATATTCTAGAGACCTGTGATGTAAAGGAATGGAAAAAGGTTCAAGAGTAAACCTAAGAGTTTTAAATTATTCCCTCTGCCATTCTCAAAAGAATCATGGAGTCTTTACGTGCACAGATACTATTCCACTGGGGGGGGGGGGGGGGGGGGGGGACC